>JAXBDA010004819.1:0-27151 GCA_036023075.1 Gaultheria prostrata
ACTTAGGATAATTATCACCCTTTCAAGTTGTTAGCTGTAGCTTAGGATAGAATATTTGAAGTTTGTAAATGTATTCCTTATCTTATTGTTGTAACTTATTTATACCAGTGGACTTGACTAATGAAGTCAAGTTTTCGGAAATCCAATTCTTCCACAAGAAAATATTTGAACTTGTTAGCTGGGAGGGGGAGGAAAATTGGGTGATGTTGTAGACACCTCAATTTAAGTCCTCGTGCATGTTTCAAATCCTCGTGCATGTTTCAAATCCTCGATGATAAGAAAAGAATGCCTAAATGACACCTTGGAACAATACCCTTTCAGGAAAAGGAGTCAACCTTGGTCAACTATACTGTGCAACACTTGTACCTCAGCCAAGAGTCACGTGCAGCACTTCTTCCACTAAAAAATCAAATTGACGGCAAAACTCTACCGCACGGCACTGTCGTGCATCAAATTAGCTTTCTGTAGATGGCCAACAACTCCATTCTTTGACAAAACCTCTCCTGTAATGATCATGGACGATGGAGCACGTAAAGTCTAGGGCCTTAGCCCACAAAACCCTTTGTGTAGCCTCCAAGTTTACTTAGAGGAGTTTTTTATTCCCGTCTATGAATAGCCGTGGTATTTTGGAGATAAAAACAAGCTGAACTACATCAAAAAAACCCTCTCCAAACTTTGTCAAAATCCTTCCCGTTTCATACCAGTCCATTACCATCCTGAAAACCCAAAAGCAATCCTAAAACCCAAAAACTATCCTAAAACCTCACTGAAATCTCAAAAACGAACTTTCATGCAAGCCTTCCTTCTACATTCGCCATCGAAGCCCAAAGTACGTCAATACCAGAAGTTCGTCGGTCACTTTCAAGTTGGGGTTAAAGCTCACGAAGGGTATTTGTATCAAGAAGTCCACTTCCGAGGTGAGATTTCATTTCGTCGCCAAAGGTCTCTCCACCTTGGTGTTTTGAGGGGTGTTTCTGAGTCCAAGGTGGTTCCTTATACCTTCCTTGGGCTCATCAAACCAAGAGCTTCAACAAAATATCACTGGAACAAAAAGTGGTAACTATAGTCTCTCAAGCTGTGCCGTGCGGCACTCTCTAATGCCGTGCAGCATTGTTCTTTTTAAGAGATACATTTTTTATGCCTTAGGCCTTCTGGTTCATCAATACCTTTAAGGTGTGAGGCATCTTTGAATAGCTTCTATTGTACCAAAAAAAACTTTGAATAGCTTCTGTATTGAAAAAGATTTTTACTCTTGATTTCATTAAAAATTTGTTGGTTATACTGCTCACAAAAAAAAACAGTGCTGCACGGCACTTACTAATGCGAATGCGGCATGGTACTTCTCTAAGTGCCGCATGGTACTATTTTCAAAATCAAATTAAAAAGTAAATTTTCTTGAGGCAGTGTTTAACGTAAACAATCATCCTTCTGTTAATTCATTGTTACTCCTGTTAACTATTGTCAATTATATTTGTTTACTGTTTACATGGATAAAGCTTAGCAATAAAATATTTTATAAAAATCCCACAAAGTATTTAGTAAAGATCGATTTTTAATCGGGCGAGCGGGGTGCCTTAAAAACTTTCCCTACTAAATTCTTTTCAAATAGACCAAATCATTTTCCAAATCAGAGGCACGAAAGTCATTCTTTTCCAAATCCTTTTAAATGGTTTCTCGGGTACTAAATTTTTTTCCAAAATGAAAACCCGAATGACGACTCTGCAATTCTTTTAGTAGCACCCGTCCACAAAATGACGACTCTACAAAACTCCAAAACTCCTTTTAAAAAATTTGGTGGCACTATCCACAGACGTGGCAACAGATAGGGGGTGGGACAGGGAGGTCGGACAGAGTATGTGGGACAGAGGATCCGCTGCGAATAAAGAGAAATGGAAAAAAGAAAAAGTAAATTGCACTTACACCCCAGAGGTTTGCCTTAATGACAGCTGCCCCCTCACGTATGAGAAATGACTATTAACCCACTGTAGTTTAAAAGCTCGTTCCACCAACACCCAACCAATAACTGTTCGACCAAACATGTGATAGAATTAGCCAAACGTGTCTTACAAGAAATTTCACCATTTTTAATAATTGAATAAATAAAAAAAACTCTCAATTTTTTATTTTTTGACCCAAAAGTTAAATGTCATTTTGAAAAGAAAAAAAAAACGGTTCTTTCGAGCAGTGAAAAATAATATTTATAAAATTTACCCCTTTTTTAATATTAAAACAGCTCCTTCAATGAGTAAAAAAGTCATTTTTAGTACTTTTAAAAAAGGTGAATTTTTAGATATGTGCTTTTTGGCTCATTCCATCACTTATTTAAACAGACAATTGTTCATTTGGAGTGTCAGTGAAATGCACATGAAAATCACAGGAGTTATGTTATTTTTCATACATGATGGGACATTTGTCATTAAGATAAACCTTAGGGGCTGGCTGTTAGTGACATTTATCCAAAAAGAAAATAGAGACCCATGTGGGGTTTGTTTGGTTGCATCCAAATGATTTATCCTTCGATGGACTAGTATATCCCTTCATTCACTAGGCCAGCAGTTCAATTCCTTGTGCATTGGGTTTGAAAATTCAGATAGCAAAACCATTGGGAAGACTTACTAATTGTAATATGTCATTTCTAAGATTTGATTTGGCTCCTCTCCCTGATCAAAAAAATATAATTAACTTGTCTCAAATTGCTATATTTTTTGTCATATGGTGAAGCTATTGATCATACTATTTGCGCTATTAGTGACATGTCACAAATGATTAGTCTTTTTGGCGTTTCAAATAATTTCTCTATTTAATGGATAAGGATAAATGTGCGTGAGTGCAATTTTATTTAGCTATTCAAAAATTGAATGGACATTACTCAATTTCTGTAGAGTCCATATTGATTTCAGTGTGAGCTCCACACAAAATATTCAACTTCTTAGTTGAACAAAAAATTACCTCCTTGTAGACCATTTTTCACGGTAGGAAGATGGAAAGTCCAATGAAAAATAATTCCACGGTCTTGGGCACCGACATTTGGTGTCCCAACACCCTTATCCATCACATATTTCTGTGGGGTAGAAATATGTGGTGGATAAGGGTGTTGGGACACGTACACATACGTGACAATGCCCAAGACCTTGGAATGATTTTGCAAGTCCTAGACAAACTAAAACAAAGTCCTCAAGGTTAAGTAGTTGGATCCCACGGTGCTTTTCAATTAGCGGAATTCATGCTATCTTTCCATTTGCATTCCCTTGACATGCCCATCAACAAACTTTCAAAAAATAATTCACATGGTTTGCCTTCCATAATTCCCGACACAACCAAAGCTGCACCAAATAGTGTCTCTATAATTCTCTGCATAACTAACTTCTTGTTCCATTTTATCTTCCCCTTGTCGCCCAACACATATTGTGTTTCTAGTCCAACAAAATCACATGGAGTAGTCGACTCGGCACAGTAATAGTCTCCTAACAATCAGGTCTTCAGCAAGTCTTTGGTATGGAATTCGACTCCTATCTGCATGCTATTCAATTATTGTGTTGGGTCGGTTTATACGAGACTTTGGCCTGCTTTAAATTGGCCCTGCTAGTGGACGTTGAAAGTTTGATCCCCAAATTAGGTGTCCATTTGGAAGTACACCGAGTTACGAAAAAAAAGTCACATGGTATGCAAGGCATTGAGTCCAAGGATAAGAAAGCAACGACATATACTTATCCTTCCCTATAAATAACCCACATCTATTGCATCGGACTCATCACATCAACACATTCTTTGTGTTCAGCTATCAGGATCTTCGGGCAATTTTTCCATTTCAAGTGTTTTTCCACCACCTTAAAGATCAACACAATATGATAAGTGTCGACAAGCTCGTTAAAATGGCAAGGAAGTGGCAGAAGGTAGCGCCCATTGGAAAGAAGAGAATATCGTTGCTGACAAGTAGAGGCCATTTGATTGCCCGAAAAGGCCATTTTGTCGTGTATAGCACCGATTGGAAACGATTTGTGATTCCGTTGGGGCATCTCCACAGTCACGTGTTCAGAGAGCTCTTGAAGATGTCGGAAGAGGAATTTGGACTGCCAAGAGATGGACCTATTATCCTTCCATGTGATGCAGTGTTCTTAGAACACATACTCTTACATATGAAGAGAGGTTTAGCTCAGGATCTAGAGCAAGCTTTGTTCTTTTCCCATTATTAGCATGCACTGCTCCTTACCTCTTTATTTTGGAAGCAGCACGAGCCAACGAGAAGCTGTTGGCTCGTACTGCTGACTTAGACACGTGATCACAAAGATTCTGTATGTACTGCTTGCAAAGTGTAGGGATACCTCCTTTGTGAATACGCATACATGATTTTTGGCTGACTGCAATTGCATGTTCCAATCCAATACGCTAAGGTTTTTTTTGGTTTATTGTGTTTTTCGAGGCATGTCAATTTCTCACAATACATCAACTAGAAAAAGCCCGAAAAATCAAAAAGCCCCTTAGAGAGGAACGGGGACCGACATACAACTTCACTAATTCTCCTTACGACAAATCAACAGAAGGCAATACTTTGTCATTTATAGAAGTTCAAACCTAATGTTACTTTTGCTTCTAGAAATCAACCAAATTCTAGTCATTTGATTCTTTTGGTATGTTTGTTTGTTACATGATCTGATGCTATGTTCATATCAATAATCTTTTCGGGGGAATGAGGTATTTTATGACCGTTTCAATTTCGTTGTGAACTACCTAACAGAAACTGCCTCCCCAATTTGGTATATCAATTACCTCGTTTCTACTATGAGGGAGGAAATGAAAGAGCCAATAAGGACGGAATTCCTCAAGAAAAATGTCCAGAATATTGGACCGGTACAAAAACCAGTAGAAATTGCAAAAGTAAATGGTCGTTACTAGGGGCGCAAACGAGCCGAGTCTGTTGTGTTTGACCTCGGCTGGTTTACTAAACGAGCTAAAAACTCGAGCTTGAGCTCAGCTCGTCTTGTAGATGAGCTGAGCCCAAATTTTTACTAAACGAGTCTCTATAAACGAGCCTAGCCTATCCAAACAAGCCGAGTTCGAGCATAACAAGGCTTAGCTACTGCAAGAAATTGGACCAACTTAGATGGCGGGTGCCTATTTTTGGGAGTTTTGTAAGTTTAGGTGTTTAATTGAAATAAAATGAACTATAGGTGCTTATGCCTTATGGAACATTTGGGTGAAAATTCATGGGGCAAAATGAAAATCTTCCCATAACATAAGCTACAGCAAGAAACTGGCATGATCACTCTCTCTAGTCCTCACTAGCTTGAGATCCAAATTTGGCATCTCTATTAAGTTTGAAAATTCCTTTTAGACATTGCAGTACGTATAGCCCACTGGCAAGAGACGTAAGGCCCAATTGGTCATTCAAAGAATTTTTTAAGTTCCGAGCTTAGAAATTTTCAAGACACCTTTTACGCCAGCTTGCGTGCACCTCAAAGGCTCAACTAATTCCAGAGCCTTTAAGTTAACAATTGAGCAGATCCTCCAATGGGGGTTGGCACACTTGTTTTCTCTCAGCAAATTATCATTTTAGTCCTTACCTAGGTTTTGAATAACTGTTTCGCAATACATAACGGTAACGGTTTGAGTGTAACGATTTCGGTAGTATCGAACTAAATGACCTGTAATGGTCGAGTATCGGCCGAACGGCCATGAACCGGTCCATGAATCAGATATGGACCAATACGTAATGGGAACCGGCCGATACGCATGCAATTTTTATTCTCGCCAGTATACCATGGTGTAACGGTATCGGAAAGCCCAAAAACCGTTACATAACGGCCGATATTTAAAATTATGGTCCTTACACAAAGCTAGATCTTAGCTTTTAATCTTCACCTTTTTGATATTTGGACATGTAATTGGTGTTTAATAAAATTGCACAACATTCTATCTTCCCTCCCAACTTTGTGATATTCTTTGTAAATCAACCAAATATTTATACATCTATCCTGGTTACTCTTTTTTAATTAATGGGCTTCAAAGATGGATTTGCATTCTTTAATCTTTGCTATTGGAAAATTAGTTGAAGGTCTTGAATTCTCTTGACAGATACAGCCCCCCATTCTCCATTGATTAAGATGCTTTGGAGCCACACATTTTGTTCTTGTTTGGTAGCTTATGCCCACATGTTGGCCTCTACATCAACCATTGCCCTGCAAAATCCTTAATGATGCCAATCTCTCGTTTTCCCAGATATTTCATCAAAGAGGTTAACTATTTAACACTAGATATCCATATAGTCCATCAGTTTGTCTATTTCAACATATTTGTAGGCTTCTATTATGTGGTTCTGAAGACTTCAAACAGAAAAGACACACCTAGTTGGTTCAATAGGTATGTACTTGGACTACCTTCTCAATTAGTTTAGGCTTCCATAATCGTTTGGTGGGGCCAAATATACTCTTTACCACTCGAAACGCTAGGCGATGTGCCGACCAGGACGGAGGGAAGTGTATGGGTAGGGAGGCCCGGGCCACCCCTAATCTTGCTAGAATCACCCTATATATAGAATAAATATTGTACATTATCTATTTATAATCTACTATATCGACCCCTTCAAACTTTAAAAATGAATGAAAAGTGGCTATGTAGTGGAAAGAAGTAACTCTTATGTAACCATTCCTTAGATTTCATGCTTGAATTTCAAACAATATGCAAGGAAAACTTAAAAATTCAACAACCATGTAAATACGTAGAATTCAAGGTTCTAACTTTCGGCTCCCCTCTATGTAAATCCTAGCTTTGTTCCTAATGTCAACCTTAGTATATAGGTGTGACAAGCTCCTTTACAGATGAATACGTGGTGCTGAAGGCAACACTCCCCAATAGATACGTGGAGTACCATTGACCATTTTGTCATCTAACCACTTGGCAAAAATGAGCACACCAAGGTTTTTGATTTCCAAACAGAGTTCAACTTGACCACACTTCTCATCCACTTGTCACATGGGTTTTGCAAAAATTAAAATACTTGGTCTTGTGAATATAAAGCATCCCATACTTTTTCAATTATCCAACATCAGACAGAAAAAATCCCCCTCTTTCTCTGATTTGAGGACTAAGGCAATATGTCCAATCCAAAGAAACTCATCAAACTGGCAAGGAAGTGGCAGAAATTTGCTACCATTACAAGGAAAAGGATTTTGTTAACAAGTGCCAGTGGTGATGGTAATGGCAATTGCAGAAGTAGCAGTTGCTCAACATCGGTAGCCGATAAGGGCCATTTCGTTGTCTACTCGGTGGATAAAAAGCGCTATATCTTCCCCATTTCCTACCTCAACAGTGACGTTTTCCGAGCACTCCTCAAGTTGTCTGAAGAAGAGTTTGGACTACCAAGCGATGGACCGATCACATTGCCATGTGACGGCATTTTTATGGATTACATGGTTTCTTTAGTCCAATGCCACGTGGCGAAAGATGTGGAGAAAGCTCTGCTTTTGTCAATAGCTACTGGTAGATGCTCAATGTCTTGCTCACTCCATCAAGAAAACCACAGCCAGCAACTGCTAGGCTGCTAGTCTGCAGCTTTGAGACCCATTTCCATTTGCAAATTTTTTGTATTTTTTTCACCTGAAAGGCATCACATGTTTTTGTAAATTTTCCAAATTGTAGTCATATGCATTGCCGAACATATAGAAGATTGTTCTTTCCACTTACTGTACTTCAGAAACAAAGTAGTAAAAAAAATTAGTTTTCTTACCAAAAAGAAGAGCAAAAGTCCATTGGACTGAGGCCCAGCCCATGAAATTGCCAAATTGGTATACCTCTGATTTTCCAAAGTACCCACTGAAAAAATGGTGTAAATAACAGCTTTTGTTAGCGGTCAATTTTTTTGAAAGGATAGAGGATGTAGTAAGAGGGGAGACATAGTAAAAGCGTGATTAGTTATAGAGTTTGTTTGGCTAAGGGGGATATGGATAATAATGACATTTTCGTAAATAATAATAGCATTTCTTGTAACTACTAATGGAAAGTTGAAATTTTATAGGGGATATAATTTGGATAGGGTGAGAGGTGTCCAAATTTTATCCAAGTGTGGGTGGATATTAAATATCCCTGGATTTCTTATCCCATATCCGGCACACAAACACCGGATATGAAGAGAGGGACAACGCTTATCCGGCGGGCTTTCTTATCCCCCCCTCCTATTGGCCCTAACAAACAGGCCCCTCGTTGGTCTTTCATTTGTGGTTAAATATATTTAAGAGCATCCCCAACAAGTCTCAACAAATCTTGAGCCAAAAAAATTAGTGAACAGTGTTTTATTTACCCATGTCATTTTCAACACTCCAACAATACTACCTATACTACCTCTCCACTATTAAAATAGTATTTTTTTTACTTTTTAAAATATTACTCCCTCCGTCCGGATTTGTTGGTCCGTTTTGGGGATTCCAACTTTTTTTCCACTAATTTTTGTGTACAGTTTCCATATTTTACTCTTTAACTTTTGGAAATTGACAAACATTTTCGGACTTGAAAAAGTATGTTTGTGGACCAACAAATCCGGACGGAAGGAGTACAATACATTACCCATATATACATACACACCCCATATATACATAGTTTCTTTCTATTCTCTCTGTTTCTCCGTACGTCTTCTACTTCGACAAGAATCAGATTCTTCTTCTTCTCAATGAGTACCATATATGCATACTGCCATGGTGAAGAAGGGGAAGAGGGACCATTTGTTGGACAAACACAGATCGAAAGAAACCTATATTGCCAATTGACCGTTTTCGTCCATTTGTTGGACAAAAACGAACGAAAGAAAGTTGCAGCAAGCCAATCCGATCTCGCCGTCGAACGAAACCCGTGAAACCCAGATCGATCTGGTGGAGAGAGGTGCCGAGAAGGGGAAGAGGGAGAGAGAACTATCCAGTAGTGGAGTGTGGAGAAAGAGAGAGCGTGTGAGGAAAAACGATTAAAATTGGGTTTGGAAGTAAATAGTGCCTCCCTAAAAAGGAGGGTATATAGGGAGGCACTGTAGCCTTATGTATTTTGTTAACCAATTTGTGGAGTTTGTTGTAGCCTATTTTTGAGACTTGCCTGAGTAAAATAGAGATAGGAGGGGATTTATGGAATCTGTTGTGCTTGCCCTAAGGGAAAAGTTAGGGACAACCCAATGGGTTGTCTAAGGTGCATGACACGCGCAAATTTAACGCGTAGGCTTTTACCTGCAGCAAGCCCTTTTGACAGATCCTTTCACATTTCATGCGCCAGTTGACATGACATCAAATAGTGACAATAACACCCTTCACTTTTGCTACCACTGGCAAATGAACTTTTCTTTGGTGCCCCAAAATGGTATTGGGGCACCGGTGCCCCACTTTTTTTGGACCATTGGATGTAAAATAAACGAATCTCAACCGTAGGATCCAAAAAAGCAAGTTGTTTTACCAAAAACCGAGGTGGTTTTGCGAGTTTCCCTCCAAAATTACTTACCACGAACAAAGGAAATACATACTACGATATAGGTATAACATTACTACTCAATAAGGAATCACTTACCACGCAACAAGGGAAGACTTACCATAAAATAATACAACTGGTCAATCCGGTAGCAGGTCACCATTTTGAGCTGGAAAATCGTTATTTTGGGGGTTTTATAATACAACACCACTTTTTACTCAATCCCCTCCAAATTTTGTCCTATAGCTAACTATTTTGTAGTGGGCAACATTAAAAAATGAGGTGAAAAAAGGCTTTACTCAAATTGTAAGGGGGTTTGGCCTAAGTAGTAAACTAAACTTTTCTGTTTTTTGGTGCTTTAAATGCTTGTACTCATGTGTAAAGTACAAGCTTTTTAAGCGACAAAAAGCAAAAAGTTTAATTTACTACATAGGCCAAAACATCCATGTATGCTTCTTCGAACATTTTTTGAAATAAAAAATATTAAACATATAATAATAATAATCTCCAAATTACATTAAAATAGTTTTAAATAAATTTTCTTTAAATAACTATTAAATTTATGATGACCATGTGAAAAAGGATATTCATTTATTATTTTTGATAACTTGCAAAAATAATTTTTATTTAAACACACACTACAATAATTATAATAGTACCATTGAATGAAATAAAATCAATAAATAATAAATATTAAATGATTTTAGTAGGACCTTCCACTAAATTAAGATAAAATATTTAATACAATTAGATTATGAGATTAGATTTAGATACAGAACAAGAAATTAAATGAATTTATGCAATCGATTGACATGATATTGTAGCGATTAATAGCTGTAGTTGACATTAGGATAGTGTTTGATTGACAATTAATCGCAATTATCGATTATAGTCAGAGTCATTCCACTAAGAGTTTAAGTGATTCATCAAACAATTTTAAAATTGATAAATATAATATAAGTTGTAAATCTAACAATTAAGTGTCAATGATAAATAGTGATGATTGACGAACATTAATACAATTGGCTAAAATGAATGAGTTAATAGAGGTTGATATTATCAATATTGTAAATATAGTACTTAACAGTAGCGTTGGTTGACAGCGATCAATGAGTGATTGATACAATTGGTTAATGTAGTAGTTAATACAACTAGCTAAAATGAATTGGTTAATTTAGGTTGATATTATCAATGTTATTACTGAATGTAGTACTTAACAGTAGTGTTGGTTGACAGGGATCAACGAGTAATTGATACAATTGGCTAATGTAACAGTAACCACTAACTATTGATTCATAATGCCTCATTCAATATATTATTGTGTTTCAGTAATTAACCAATTATTAAAGATAAATATGTTCCAAATGCAATATAATACAAATTAAGTACAACTAAGAGACATTAAATATATTGGTAGTTATATTCCTAACTACCCTTATTATGGTGCATTAACTATGTTACATAAATGTATTCCTAACTATCATTAATTCAATATTTACCATAGAATAAGGCTATACTTACCATAGAATAAGGGTATAGATACCATAACATCTTATCGTGTTTACCACCATAACAAGTCGTATGTTGATGTGTACATACTACGATTTCTACTAGTACTATCTTTTGGAAAGGAAACAGTTACTACGTGTTCAGGCATTTTGTAAGGGTGTAACATGTCTGAATTTTTGCTTACCTACCACACATTGTGTCATTGATGGAGCTAAATTTATCTTACCTACCTTAAACTACTCATAATTTATTCTTAATCAGATTGTAGCAAGTTTTTTCTTCTATCCCATTCATCTTCCTTATTGTTTCACAAAATGAAAAGTATAAAAGATATGGAACTTTGAAAAACAACAAATTGAAGAGCTTCTCTAAGTAAGTTTCTCTACAATAAGAAAGCTTAGATCCTGGATCTTGATCACAAATGATGCATTTCGCATTTTAATGTAGGCATTTTTTAAGTTTGGCAAATATGAGATGCATCTTTTGCAAATGATACATTTTTAATTTGTTAAAGTTATACTTACCATAATATATGGAAATTGCTACCATTAGAGATGAAGATAGTTAATAGTAATGTTGTTACCAAACTTTAAGGTTTTACTTACCACAATGTATGGACATTTATACCATTATACATGAAGATAGTTACCGGTAATGTTACCAAATTGTATGGACTATCTTCTTCTATTCGAGGTCATATTTACCACTAACTAAGATCCTTTTTTGCCAGATTCCAAGTGGGTTTGCTCGAAAGACATAGACAAGTTAAACACATGGAGAGAGAAGATCGAAGTAGAGAGCCGACGACATCAACTAGTAGAGTTGGATGTCTTGCTATATTTCATCTCAAACTAGAAAGAAAGTCACAAGTACGTGGTGACCTGCACCACTTTCCCCATAGTTGGCCGGTGAGTAGGTTGCTCTTAGATGCATGCCTGCGTGTTTGGCTACAAAATTAGCTCAATTGGATATGTGTAATATAATTGATTTTATCCAAACTTTATGATTTCTTTCACAATTTAGGATTCTAAATTTTGAATAAAAAATTCAAAAAAATAATTTAAATATTCAAATAATTCGCGTGTGACCCAAAAGTGGACCTCGTAAACCGTTTTATTTTTTTATACCCCTTTTGTCCGATACCTATAGTTCGAAAAAATATACAACCATGTACAACTTTTTTAGTTAGTCAAATAAAAATCAATATGAAATCTAATCGATATTGTCCAAGAAGTTTAGGTAGAGGTTTGTAAAAGATCGTCTAAAATATTGGAGTATGTCCAGATTTCAAGAAGTTTTGGGACCAATAGCTCTAGTAACTATGTCCAGATTTCAGTAAGTGCATTCTATATCAGTGGTAAGTACATCCAGAAGCTAGTAAACATACCCTATCTTTGTGGTAAGTATGCCCTAATAATGAAACCAAATCAATCACATCCATCAACAAGAAATAGCCACCAAGGCATAAAATATGGCTTTGATTTTAGGGTGAGTTTCCCAAATGATTTTATCAAAGATACAATCAACGTTTTGATAAAATATTTTGGGAAACTAGGCCTGAGTTGTAATATTTTCCCAAACTAAATCCAAAGTATATCAGTTCAAAAAAAAAAAATTCAAAGTACACGGATGAGATGAAGTTCATGTCAAAAGCCCCATTTTGACGGGTACAGATAATAGCAAAAATCAAAGAAATTATTAGAAAACAAATCACACCACAGATAAGGAACCTAAATTGCTCTCTTATTTATTACTCCCTCCGTCCCTTTTTAAGTGATCCACTTGGGAAACGTGTATTTTTGTGGACGTTAAAATAAGCACTTTCGTTGAACGTTTTAAAATTTTTTTTGTACCAAATTAAAGTACTCAATGAGCACTTTAATTTGGTATAAAAAATTAAAAAATTATATAGAGAAATATATTTTTTAGGGGTTTGAAATTGCACGTATTCCCGTATGGATCACTTAAAAAGGGACGGAGGGAGTAATTGAAGAGATCATCTCCAAGTCAGAGGTCACATTGGAAATCCCTCGACTGTAACTAAAATCCTAACCTTTTGGTCTTGCCATGGCGTTCTCTTCTTCCAGCAGCTTCTTCAAAGGTGAGTCCAGCTTCCCTACTAACTCAACTGGCTCTTGGCGTTCCACACGGACCACACCCATGGCCGAACTAGTTTCCATGTCAGATAAGATGAAGAATGAAAAACCAAGGTATCAGATGTGTTACCAGAGGGGAAAATAACCTAGAAAACTGCATAAGGAAACTTCAATGGAGGGAGAGGTTTTCCATCGGCTGCTATGGAGAGAGAAAGAGGGAGAGGGCTCTCAATTTTTCAACTGGCTGTCTCAGGTTATAGGAGAGAGAGGGGAATGGCTAAGCAATGACTGAGATCAACTTAGAATATCCAAAGGCTAAGAAAAAATGGGGGCACCGGTGCCCCAATACCACTTTGGGGCACCACAGCCTGACCCCTGGCAAATAGGGTACACTCTCTCCTTTCACCACCGACCTTGTTAATAAGAAACAATAATTTTATCGGCACACTCACTCAAACACATACTCCCTATGTCCCAATTTATTTGTTCACTACGAAACTACGTGCAATTTTCAAACTACTAAAAATTAATGTATTTATCAAAATAATTTTTGAATTTTTTGCACCGTATTAAAGTTTTCAATGAGATCTATCAAACCAGATCCATATTGACTAGAAAATTATTTTTGCAAGTATATTATTTGTTAGTTTGAAAATTGCACGTAGTTTCGCAGTGAGCAAACAAATTGGGACGGAGGGAGTACAAGTTACTCCTTCGTTTCATAAAGTTATGGCCTTACGAAACTATGTTAAATTTTCAAACTAAAAAATAATGTACTTACGAAAATAATTTTTTACTACATGCAATTTTCAAACAAAAAAATAATCCATTCATCAAAATAATTTTTGAACACGGTATAAAAGTTCTCAATGAGATCTATGAAACAAGATTCATATTGGCTAAAATTTATTTTCGTAAGTACATTATTTTTTAGTTTGAAAATTGTGCACAGTTTCGTAAGGCCCCAATTTTATGGGACGGAGGGAGTACATACCGTTGTATGGAACCTATCTCGGGGTCTCACACGAATAATCGGAGCCATTCAACTTTTTTAGAATACTTTTTTAAGGGTTCCTGAAAAAAAATCAGTTCAGTCAAACATCGGTAAAGACTCGATAAGTTTGTCAAAGTTTTAGTCCGTTCAATTCATGAACTGAAACTTGAATGAATTAATCGAGTCTTTACCGGTATCCGACTGAGCTAATTTTTTTAGAAACCCTTAAAAAAATATTCTAATGTGGTACCTTAGTCTAGCATTGCCATGCCTTAATCTTTGGTTTTTCATTTTTGACTTTTGGCCCTCGAAGGTTCGTGCCTCCAAAATTCTTTCGTTTGATCGCAATTTTTTCATCATTGGGGAACTTAATGATGCCCTAGAATTTTTAAATTCGGGTGTCTACACGCTGCCAAATCGATAATTCATAAAAGATCGAACATCAATAGATAGGAATTATTTTTAATAGTAAAAAGTGTAATCATAATTCTTTAAAAAATTTGAACCAAAATATGCCTAGATTATGGCAAAATGAAGCAGATTATATCAATACAATAAAATAGTACAATAAAAAAAATCATACTTTGGTAGTAGTTCTGCGTCGTTTCTTTTTTTTTTTAGAAACGACAGTCTAAAAAAAAAATCAGAGTAGTTTAGAAAGTAGACAATTACATTGATTTTTTTTCAAAAAAATCACTAAATACAATTAATCCAAAATAGACAGTCTAAAAAGGATATTTTTTTTGTTTCAAAAAAAGAGTTTGCCTAATAATTTTTTAATTCTAAATTTTTTCTCATATATATGAATAAATAATTTATAAAAATGACGCAAAAAAAAACACACATTTTTAAAAAATTGAATGAGAAAAAAATACTCCCTCCGTCCCAATTTGCTTGCCCCTTTTAGGGAAGTGGGTTTTTAAGGGGGTGAAAATTTTGTATTGTCTTTTCTGTTTTGCCCCTAAGTCCAGTTAATATTACTGTGACCAATTTTGTGAGGCTAATTGTTTATATGAAACTCAAAACATATGCAACATGGATCTTGTTTGATAGATACTCGTACAAAGTTTTCAAAATCATAAAAACCGTTATAAAATAAAAGATAATGGACAAGCCAATTGAGATGGAAAAAGTACTTTTTAAGGGTAAAACTGGAAAGTGGCCATGTTTTGATGGATATTTTTAGAAATGAGACAAATATTTTGGGACATTCCAGGATGGAAAGAAGGACCAGCAATTTGGGACGAAGAGAGTACTCCCTCCGTCCCATATTATTTGCCCATGTTGGGGAAGCATGCATTTTGCACCCAAAAAATGATGTGTTTATGAGAATTATTTTTTTTAAAAAAAATTACACCAATTTTTTTTACTCAATAAGATCTTTAAATTTGTTTAAAAACTTTTTTAAAAAATAAATTCTAATACATTAGATTTTGCTTGCAAAATGTACGAAAGTTAAAAATGACAAACAATTTAGGACGGAGAATCCCGCTTACTGTATTTTATTAACCCAAACGAGTATTAATGTTCCAAGTGGGTGATGCGCAAGTCAAAATGGGGTAATTCTGTAATTTGAGTCAGTAATAATGTATCACATGATAGATTTGATGGCTATCTGACTTTGCAGGAGCTTTTGAAGGGAAAAAAAGGTGTTATTGGAACGAGGTAATCAAACGCCCAATGGGCTGTATGTAGCACTTACCATACTTTAATAAGTCTTTTTTTTTTTAATGATTCAAAAAAGAGTGGGAGGGGACGACTAACGTAGTAACTCTCATTGGGCGTGACCATAGGGGCTCCCGACCCGTCAGAGAAATATCCGGTTCGAGCCATAACTACTGTCCGTGAGGACATGCCGTCATCACGGCGCCACCTAAGTACGAGTGTGCATAACGGGCATAAATGTGTACCTCTACAATCTCTTGCTACTGGCGAAATACAAAACCGAGTCTCCCCTAGAAATATGAGACACCGTACCTATCAAGCTACCACCATCGGTGGTAAAAACTTTTATAGTCTCTTGGGCAATTAATTTACCGACTGAATGGACACGTTTCAGTGTTTTGATTTGTAGATGGATTGAAATGAGTTGTTTTTCCCTTCCAAACGGAAAATGAAGTGGGGGACAAAAATGATAGAGATTTTGACATTTCTGTCATACTTTTGATATTTTGATTGCATGCTTGAAATTATTAATGTACCACTTTCTACCATGTAAGGAACCATAGACATTGGTGGAGCCCGAATTTCGATTCGAGAAAGCCGCATTAAAAAAGAGAATATTTTGTAAGACAATTCTGAAAATTAAAGTTGGTTATTTTAATATTTGTACAACTTGTTTGACAAATTAAGAAATTAAATCTAGAGATACGGTTGATACATACTATGATCAATGACATGGAGTATCATAATGCAATAATAAACCTCAAAAGTGCTCGTACTAAACCCAAAAAACTTGGTCTATTGAGAGTAAATTTGTTCTATATAAATATGCCAAAAAATTCATCTATTTCTTCTAAATACCTGACAAAATAGTAGAAGTACTATAAATTATTTTTGGAGAGGGTCCGGCTCCTTTCGGCCCCATAATACCTTTGCCCCAGAGTATATACTTTTTCTTTTGAACGCGGAGAAAAAGCTGACTTTGAATCAACTGTATAGAGTCTTAAGAAACAAGGATCCCTTGCACATATGCAGCACTGGAATCATAATTTTCCCAAAGTATGTACTTATACTATTCCAAAGAGTTGGTTAAGTAGGTTCCATCTTTAACGTCGGAACAGAACGCTTATGGCTATTAAAAAGTAAGTAGTTTGCTCGGTCACTAACTTGAGAGTTCCAAAATTAATGATGAACTGACTTAGATCCCCAAATTATTTGGGAAAAACCGCAAACACGACATAGAGAATCATTGGATGCCAAGTTGTTAATTTATGCACCTAAGTGATCAAAATTAATCCCTAACCTTGAGTGACGTCCTTTCAGTCTCATTCGGATGGTTCTAAGTTCTAACATTAGGTTCTGTTAAAAAAAAACAAAAGTTCTAACATTAGGCAATTGTTTTACTACTAATATCCGAGCCATAGTGTGCTAGTATTTGATTACAAGCTAGAATCAGTAGTGCCAGTACGAAAGAGCAATTTAAAATGGCCAGTAGTGCATGTACTCACTTCTCAATGGGATAAACCAGGACCCCCACCCACCCACCCACCCACTTACATAAATCCCCCTAATTTTAGTGCAGAATCCATTAGGGATCACAATTCAACCAGCCCATCCCGAACCCGTCTTACCCTGCCCCGATAGAGTAGGTTTTTTTTTCTATTTTTTTGGGTAACGGGTAGGGGCATGAGGTGATTTTAGAAAATACATCAGGGTTAGGGTAGGGGCAGAGGTATGGTCAACCCGCCCCGATATACCTGCCCAGACATACATATATATGTATAATTATTTTTATATACTTTTATATGTATATATGAAATTATATTCTCCCTTATATGCATCCAATCTTGTTTGTATTTCCTTTAATTTTATTTTTACAACTAAAATACAACATTAGATAGTAGATTTTGGTTAAGTTATAATAGTTATTTTGTGAACTTTTATCGTTTGTGTTCACTAATATTGGGGTCTAAAATATACTTTCTCAATATGTGAAAAAAATAGGGATGAGACGGGGTAAACCCGATACCCGATAACGGCAGGAGTACCCATAAATTACCAAGTCGGGTAAGAGGCAGGTTAGGAATCGTTCGGAAATTTTAGGGTTGAGACCGGGTTCATCAAAACCTGCCCTAACCTGCCCCGTTGCCATCCCCTGGCTAGGGATGGCAATCTCTCCAATGTATACCCAAATCGATCCGTATTAACTTACCTCATTTTTTAACCGCGAGTTTGGTTTTAATTTATAATTTATAAAATAGCCGGATTTCAGTTCGAGATTGGTCTTATATGATTACTCATTGAAAGTTGAAACTCAAACCATAACCGAT
This sequence comes from Gaultheria prostrata, assembly GCA_036023075.1. Classification (NCBI taxonomy): domain Eukaryota; kingdom Viridiplantae; phylum Streptophyta; class Magnoliopsida; order Ericales; family Ericaceae; genus Gaultheria; species Gaultheria prostrata. Next base: position 18,027 of record JAXBDA010004819.1, read on the forward strand.
CCCAAAAATATTCACTAATGTTGAATGAGTTCAATGAGAAATGAAACAATCAATTCAAGTACGACCTGCTTATATTTTTATCTCCCTTCATCCAATATTCTCATATTCTCTCTACCACAAAACATCTCCTGTATTTTTGTATTTGCAGACCCGGGGACCCTGCGTTATTAAGCTGCACCGTGCAGCGCAACATCTCAACCATCCTAAAGTATTTTCAATAGTTCGGATTCACAAATATTTTTTTATCTGTCAAAGTGCTTTATTCTCGGTAAAAAAATTTCAGCGAACTCGAACCATTGATTTTCAAGACAGACAAGACAATTGTAATATGCGTTGTTCCATTCCGCATTCCCATAATTGCTACTTTCTTGCAAACCGACAAAACAGTGTGCAAAATGGGAACGTCCTAGATGACAGCCAAATCTCCACAAAATCCTACTTTGACAGAGCATTAAAGTCCATCACCCAAATTTAATACTACAATAAGTACTTCCTCCGTCCCATTTTTATAGTCCAGTATTTTTTTTTGGGACGTTCCCAAATGTTAGTCCACTTTCCAAAATAAGCAATAGAAAGTTAATGAAGTTACATAATTACCCTTTTGTTTGAATTAAAGTACTACTACTTCATCAATCAAATCACCTTTTTGAGAGGACATAAATGAAAAATTGAACACTTTTTGGTGTAATCATTGTGTCCCCATAAAAAGTTGGAATCTCCAAGTGGGACTATGAAAATGGGACGGAGGGAGTACAAACCAGCTCAACCAACAAAACAATTATACGAAGGTGCGCTGCCAGGGAACATTAACCCACATTTTAGTATTTTGTGCATCTTTCTTTGGTAAAAAAAAACCCAACAAACATCCCTTTTGCTCATGAAAAAAATGCATCCCCTGCTCAAGACCCTCGCACCCCCTCAAATGAGTGCCTATTTGAAAACATCAGCAAATTGGATGTAAAAGAAACTCTTTTCTTGCACATATTTTCCTTCATCAACTTTTTCCGAACCCATCAATTGAGGCATTCCTGTTCAATGTTGCTCTACACGTAACGACTCACTTGTTTGCACCTTTACTCGCCATACTTGTGTAACCAAACGCCCATTCTTTTTGCTTGCTCAGTGTCCAAACATTTGCACGCCACACTTCAACATGACCTTAAAGCTTGTACAAATTTCCCATCATTTCTCCTTAATACCCTAGTTTAAGTTGAACCCCGAATAGTCAGCAAAGCGCAAACCAAAGCTAGCTAAATTCCCAGAGTTTAATTTCTCTAAAACTTTAGCTTACTTTCCGAACTACGTGAGACCTGATTCTCCTGAGACCAGAGATACGTAGGCAGCCCTCAGGCCAGGCTCGGTGCCAATCCCGAAAATGGACTCAGGGGGGGTGCTGTGCAACCGCATGGCGCGGCCGCGCCGGTATTTTTCCGATGATCGGACACGTTCACCGCGTAGAGCTCGTCAAGTACTACAAGTATGCCAAAAATCAACTTGATCGGATATCTTTTAGTGCCTCATCGGAACACAAATAACTTTAAGAAGTAGTTTTGATCCAGTGTTTGTGTCCATTTGTGTTCCATTTCTTTTCAAGTTATTTATGTTCCGATGACGCACTTACAGATATCCGATCGACTTGATTTTTGGTACACATATAGTATTCGACGAGCTCTACGTGGTGAACTTATCCGATCGTCGGAACAAGGCCGGCGCGGCCTCGCCACAGCTGCACAGCACGGTGCTGTGCATCAGCACCCCCCCAAGGTCCCCCGAAAACTTATTCTTCTTGAACTACGAGATGACTTGATTATCCTAAAGCCGAAGATACGTAGGTAGCCCTGAGGCGGGTGCTTGACCGACCGGGTGTATAAAATAAAGACCAAAAAACACGTCCCAAGCGCAGGACTACCAATCAGTGTAGCACAATAATCCGGAAGTACCGGAGTCGAACCACAGAGACGGACGAATGGTGTTTGACCCAAAAGTGTTGAATTCTAGTTTAACCTGGCTCTTAGGTAGCCACCCCTTGTTTCACTTTGGTTGATTAACTTAGGAAACTAACAAATTAACTGATTTACTACGAGATACAAAGGAGAGCGCAGCCGTGGGAACTCCAGCGTCCGCGACTAGCCCTAACCAATATCCACTCGGGTCACAATTCCTTTTAACAATTGATTTTAGAATAGGAAAAAGGTCCCCTAACGAATGCACACCACCTGTCACCAGTTTCCATGTGCAGTTACGCTTACAAGGACTCTGGCAATGCCCGGGATTTGTCCGTTAAGAGGGAAGATTTCGTATCCAAAATGGCTCAAAAATTCTGTTTCATTTTAACCCGCAGTAGACATTGATTAGTCTAGCCACAGGGCGCTTTCGCCCCGCGGTTGCACTCTATGGAACTACTCACTCATGATGTTAATAAACTCAATAACGATATTAAACCTAGATCTAAACATGCTTCAGACAATTGAAATAAAGATTAAAAACACGATACCACGATTGCAGAAAAGAAACGGATTCGATTCCCCAAGAAGATCACCAAATCGAAGCAAGAAACTTTGATTAAACTTGAATCCGATGAAAACCTGAAAATAGCAGCTAAAGTTAAGAAAATAATACGAGAGTTATGAATTGTGGAACTGAGGACCCCTAATTTCGAGTTCTAACGGGGTATTTATACTCCACACCCTCAATTACAATTAAGAAAACCTAAAACAATTCGAACTTCGACCGCGCTAAGACCAAACGACCCCGTTCAATTGCCCATAAGGACCTCGGTAGCGCTACACCAATTTGGGTGTAGCGCTCCCGAACCCCTTATCTCGTGTTTTGACCGGCTGGGACCCATTTGATCGTTGACCTCTTAACCTCTCGGGAGTAGCGCTCGTAGACCTTCTGTTCAGTTTGGAGGCCCTTTCGTGCCAATTTTGAGCGCTCCCTCAAATCCTTGTAGCGCTCGCGATGGGTTACGATCTTTTTCACGCGAAATCAACTTCAACACTTAGCCTCCACAGCCTTACTTGCTTCCACGCTCCGTCGCAGTCCTTCCATGAACCTCTCATTAGCGACGAAATCACTCAATTTCCTGCAAATTAAGCACAAACACACAATCCAACCACGTGCACAAATTAAATGGAAAAAGAGGATTAATCGCACGTCTAACGCGCTCATTCTTTCCTACTTAGGCGCTCAAATTCACGAATTCCGCGCACCTATCAGCGGGGCTCGGTCCGAATCCTTCTTTTGTACATATCCCCCATTTTTGCAATAAACGTATTTTCAGACAGAATATTTGTATTCTTTTTTCATTGTATGGATGTCATCTTTTATCATACTTAAAGTCTTCGATCACTGATTTGGTTTTGAAAAGTTTGTTCTGAGTACCGCGCGGGGTAGGATGCTTTGGCTTCCCTACACGTAACAGTGAATTACCGAACCCTTTCTTCTCTAAAAATCGCAAACCAAACAAAAACCTGAGTCATTTATATTAAACAAAATCGGGTCTTTCGACTCGAGATATCATTTTCTTTTTCAAAACACTTGAATTGTCCTTGGATTATTCAAGGGGTGACTTGGCACACCTAAACTCCTTGTCAGGTGGCGACTCCAAGTTATTTATTTATACAAAATATATTTTCCAAAATTTATTGATGGCTAAAAGTAATTGATTCCGTTGTCGATAAATTATGCCTCCATTCTAGGTTCACATTCTTGAGAAAGTAAAGAATCATCTCTGTCGAAGCTGCTCATAATCTAATCTAGAGGCTAGAGAATAGATGAATGTTAATATTATGTGCATGTAAGGGACCGTGTAAAAAAAATCACTCTTTGGAGAAGTTTCGATTTGGCCGATAAAAAGTCCCGGTAATTGCTCCTTGGATTTTTCAAGTCACAACGGTATAATCGGAAGTTATTTTTGAGTAAAGCAAAGTCATCTTTCACCCATTTTCTTCGGAGAAAAATGTGCCATCTTTTGGTTTTGTACTAAAAGTGAAGGGATGAGATTTTGATGTGATTAAAATTTCATAATTTTGGAAATGCCATTGTTTCCAAATGAGGGGTACTTCCTTATTTTCATAAATAAATTAAAGTACAGAAAACTCAAAATTATAGTCTCTACTTAAGTTTGGTTTATGAAAATAAGTATTGTGGTCACATATTATATACACAAGTCACTTTTGGACTTGAGGTGTAATTTATGAAATATATGTATTGTATGTGTGTGGTGTGGGGAGAGAGAGAGAGAGAGAGAGAGAGACCATTACCCCCTAAAAGAGGCCGGCCCCCTCCTTCCTCCTCTCTCCTCCATAGCTCCTCCAACTTAAATCCTCACCAACCCAAGTCAAAAACTCACTTCCAACCTTAACTCCTTCACAAAACCTTCCTAAAATCTCGAGATCTACGCGTTGGTGCTTTCATTTCATCCCAGTGTTTGAAGAATCTTACTTGGTGTTTGGAGCTAGAGCTAGGGTTCCTCATTTGGAGGTGATTTCTAGTCAAAATCCCAAGAGGTAGGGAAATTTCTATCAATTCTCAATGTAAACTTGATGTGTGTGTGTAGAATCCCTCCCATGATTATTCTCTCTTACGCTTTGTGAAAATCCCTTGAAGAAAAATCATTTCTAGTTTAGTTTATGTTGAAAGGATGATTTTTATCTTGCTCATCCACTTCATATAGTTGATATCTCATCCTACGGAGCTCTAATTTCATGATAACTCTTGAAATTTGTATGAAACCCACTTGGAATCCATTTCTAGTCATTTTTGCTTTGAGAAATATCATGATTCATGTTGGTTATTGTTTCCCCTACTCAAATTGGTTGTTTAATCATCTCTCCCTAGCTTGTTACTTGGAGATTTAGCATTGGAAGTGTTTGGTTTAGCATTGTTAATGAAAGCCCCAAAATTTGCTTGTCGTGGGTTGGGTATTGATACCCAGAAATTCTGTCCCCTTTTGGACCTCTAGTAGACTGGGTATTGATACCCAGATTCCAGGGTATTGATACCCAGCAAGTTTATTATGCTTTCCTACTTTTATGTCTTAGGTATTGATACCCAGATTTGGGGTATTGATACCCAGAGGTTCTGGAATTTTTTTCTTAAAGTGCTTAAGGAATTGGGTATTGATACCGTGACTTCTTAGTATTGATACCTAGGGACTTGAACCCTATTTTGGAATGACGAATAGAGGTGTGGGAATACGTTGACACTATAACGACGCGAATGAATATAAATTGAATGTGAGACATGAAAGTGGACACGGGGCCTATATGGCATGCCCGGAAGGATACTCGGTTCATCCTTGGGACGCTTCGCGAGGAATGAATCTTGGCCAAGGGAAAGTGGACACGGCGCCTATATGGTATGCTCGGAAGGATACTCGGTCCGCACTGAGGGTGTGTCGCGAGGAATTTGAGGAAGTGAATGATGATAAAGAACTTGAACACGATGAATGAATACTTTTGACACATGCGGCGTATCGGGTATGCGTTGGGTACGATGACACGATGGTTGATGAAACCTTGAGACCCTTTGAACTCGATGTGATTCCTTGAGCATGTTCTTCCTTAAATCTTCATTCTAGAGTCTTGTAAAATGCTTACATCTTTGTGTCTATGCTTCACATGCATCTCATTTCCATTTGGAGTAGATAGACGTTTTCTTAGTGGGCTAGTGAGCTCACCCTATTAATTTTCAGGTACACATCATGGATTATGAGGATGGATTGCGTGACGTGTGCATGCATCTTTTGAAAGGCTTATAGAGAGTTACTCCATCATCTTTAGACATTTATTTTTTTGAAAAATGGTTTTGTAACTTATTTGAAATCTTATCTTTTGACTATGGTTTGTAATAACTTTATGACATATTCACTTTCATTTGAAGTTATGGTGACCGTAGATATGAACAGTATTGACTTCGATTAAATGCAATGTTTGTAAGACTTTGACTTGACCGTGGAGTCTTTGACTCCCACGTGGATTATGAATATATTATTCTTTGAAAATTGAGGGGGTGACAGTGCAGCCCGCTCTTTCGATTTCGGAGTCACCCCCGGGTTTGAGGTCCACCATCCAAGGAACCTAACTTGAAATGACTTTCGTGCCTTATTTTGGAAAATATTTTTGTTACCGGTCCCTCATAACCATAATATTTAAGGTTCAGGAGCCAGGTTACGAGAGGGAACGATTTTACGACACCCCTCTGTGAACGCCCCTCCCCGGTGGCATGCCGTTGTCCAGTCCGCTGTGGTGCGGACAGGAGTGCTTGATCGTGACCACATCTTTTCTATCACTGGAATGATGATACCTTACCACACAAATCGTCGAATACTTGAAAATTAGAAGTCAGCGAAGACCAAAGTCGCCACTTGATTATAGGTCCAAGAACCTTTGACTCTATATGGAAAGGCTTGGCCCTTATGTCGCCACAGATGGGTCTGGAGGCTAAGGTACGGAATGGAAAGGTTTTAGGCACCCACACCGCCCAATCAAATGATTTGCCTTTACTCATCACCATTGATTCACATGTTTCTATCCTAAATGCATGAGACTCAAGCAGATGGATAGGCGGGGTTTGAATGAAAATGTTTTGAGAAGTATCTTTTGCAAGAGGTAAAAAAAAAATAGCCTTTGAAAACTACCTCTGCCAAATGCAGCACATAAAAAAATAAAACGCAAAAGACAATGCACCCTATAGCATACAAAAGATCAATCCGTTGTTGCGAATAAAGTCATTTGTGAACTTACTTCTAGGGGAAGCATCCTAAAACTATATATATGCTGACGAAACAAGGTTCTAAACTAAACATGCATGATTTTAACGACTATAAATATGACATATGCGGGGAGTAAAACAGGCAACAATAATCACAAAGATGCAAGTGTAGACATGCATGCGGACAAAGTAATGTCTATGCTTGGACTATATCATGCAAATGTGGTAACTACGTGTGAATGCAAAGATAGTATACAAACTGGTATAGACTGTACGAAGCATGTGAGGGGAAAATAGTCATTCTACGCTAAGCTAGAACATAAGCTAATTAAAAAGCTTAAAACATGCATGAACTAAGCGACGAAATTAAATCCTAAATATGGAAGCTAACCTAGGCGAGACTAGACTAAACTATAAAGAAAAGAAAGACAAAATCCATACGTTGACTCTTGCAGAGCCTGAGCCGAACGCCTTAAAAAACTAGCAGAACCTGGACTAGAAGAAAACTTAAAACTTGCTCAAGTACTAGTCAAGGGTTAAAGCAGAGCCTTTAGCCTGTACTTAAGCTTTGAGCCTGAGCTTTTCTGAACTCGAATGCGAGTACTGAATACTAGCTCTGAACTTATTGAACTTTCAAAATGATTTGAAAGCCTTTAGGTAAAGGGGTATATATATAGGCCAATTTCGGAAGCAAAACGAGTTAGTTTTTCGATGTGAGACTGCACAAAACATGGGAATCCATACAAAAATGACGTGGCTGGCCAACCGAAGCAGTTTCAAAGAAGGGCCAGACTTGCCCTTGAGCACAGCCTGTCTGGGTGTTGGCTGGGTTCGGGCTCGGGTCAGTTCAGTCTAGTTCGGTTCGGTTTGGTTCGTTTTAGGTCCGTTTCAAAGCGTTTTGGGTCAATTTTGGAGGCGAAAATTGAGATAATTTGCGTTTAAAACAAGGTTGCTTTGGGTTAGAATAAAAGGGCGACTTGTTCAAAAGGCCTTGACAAAGGATTTGTAACCCCATTAATCCACCAAACAAAATAATAACCTATCCAGTCCTCACGCTGACATCTTTACTCTTTTTTTTTTGTACCTTACCCAAAAAAAAATTTGTACCCTATAAAAGTGCCTAAAATCCTAGGGTACCCTATGAAAATGCCTAATACCCTTTGGGTACCCTATGAAACTAGGGTACACTATGAAAGTGCCTAAAACCCTAGGGTACCCTATGAAAATGCCTAAACCACTAAAATCCTATAATAGGAAAGTGCATCCTAAAACCTAAACCTTAGGATACCCTATGAAAGTTCCTAAAACCATAGGATATCCTATGAAAATGCCTAAATCGTAGGGTACCCTATGAAAGTGCCTAACCCACTAAAACCATATAATAGGAAAGTCCACCATAAAACCTAAACCCTAGGGTATCCTTTGAAAGTGCCTAAATCCTAAAAAAATAAAAATAAAAATAATTCATGGACCTTAGACCTTGTAAAACTTTGGCATGAGCTAAATAGCCCAATAAATCCCACTTCTGGACCCTAGAACAATTAACTGTAGAATAAAACACTCTTTAGGGAATAAAAATAATTTGACACAGATAAAAAGTAACTCGGGCATGAAACACGACACATGAAAAAGACTAGACATTTTTTATTAAATGTTTTGAGGAAAAGTGGAACGTATGGACAAGGAAGAGCTAACTCAAGACATCTACACATCAAGTTTGCTCCATTGCGATGGACATAATCAAAAGTAACATTATCATCATCCGGCGGCGATTCTGTAAGAGGCCCAAGTATTACGGACTACCAAGATGTCTACACCCTCTCGCCCGACACGAGGGTTTGTCTCTACTCAGTGTTTATGGGATTTTGAAAATATTTCATTTCTTGAATAAAGGGGAGATAACAAAAAAGAAATTAATCATTAAACATGTTGCATGTATGCTTGTGCGGGATATGAAGTGACAGTTTATGACTATGTATGGATGTGGTAACATAAAATAACCAACAACACAAGAAATTATGTACTACCTACTGTATTTGTACATGAGTGCTCAACAGCATACCCGCGCGCTCAAGAATTGGTCTTGAGCGCTCAGGATCTGCATCCATGTAGCTCTTCAACTACTAAATCAAGGTCTGGAGAGGTGCTTGACCGATTTCGTGTGACAAAATTAAGGACGTCCCAAGCGTAGGACTTAGGGACCGGTGTAGCACTTTTATCGGTAAGACCGGGTATATCGAATCCACAGGGAAGGTGTGAACATGTGCGAGACTCAAAGTGGCGAATTTTAGTGAAACCTGGCTCTTAGGTAGCCACCCCTTGACTCAATTGGTTGATTAACTAAGAAACCTATCGAGATTAACTACTTACTACGAATTTAAATAGAGAGCGCGGCTATGGGAATTCCA
>JAXBDA010004820.1:0-27149 GCA_036023075.1 Gaultheria prostrata
GCGCAAGACAATATTCACGCTCGGTACGTTCGGTCCCTGTGGATTCGATCCGGTCTTACCGGTATTATGCTATCTCCGACTTAAGCCCTACGCTTTGGGCGCGCTTATAAATAAACAAAGTTGGAGCAAAAGCACTACCCAATGAGGACAGTCCTGAATATTATTATACCTGGATATGTGGATATTAAGGATGTCTTGAATAGTCTGACAGCCACTGCACCAAGCAAGGCAAGACACAGCCCAGATGCATCATCAAAATAAACAACACAGCTCAGCCAGAGCAAACACCAAAATTCAGAGTCTCAAACAAAATCATAGTAACAACCACAGAAAACAATGCGCAAGACACGGCTCAAGTCCGTCTGTTAATCAGCAGCCTCGTAGAAATGTTCCAAGATAAACACGTTAGCTAGATTATTTAGTGTTCGCCACCTGCTTAGAGAAAATTCTGTCTCTGGCAATATTTTCCAAGATGTTAAATGCTTTGGTAGGGTCCTTAGCTTTTATTAGAGAGGATCCTAGCATTCCTTCATACTACATGGGGTATACAGCTGCTGTAGAGATCATGTACATTGTTCTGGAAGGTTTCCTAGCTTCAATGAGAGAGAGCTCAATTCAGCTCCTGAGTCCAGCCCTCAGGGCTCCTATTAATCTGATGTAGCTCCAGAATTCCCGTTCTTCTATAGTGCTGATTACCTCTAAGACGATGGAACAGTTTGAATTATTGTTTTTTTCTTAACATTTCTGACGTTGGATTGAATATAGGTAACCAGCTAGTCGACTGACTTGCTTTAATGTTGCTTTACTGCTAACACTTGCTCAATAATGTTGTTCTCTGCTAAGGCTGTTTGATTTTGATGGACAGAGCTGGCGATAAGAGCATTGCATTTTTGCTTTTAGCTGCGTTTCAAACCAGGTATAAGGAAGTACTGATCAAGGCACAAACTGCAGCACTGGCCGTGGCTCCTAAGTTCTTGACAATTTTGACAAAAGAAGAAATGAAATGTGAGACTTCTACTATAATCTTTTACTCATGTTTAATTCTATGCCGTTATGAAATCTCACCTCTGTTGTTATCAATAGGATGAGCATTAATCATATGCTTAATATTTGTTATAGTGTACGAGGCCGCCCAATCCTCAATGGCAGCATTTAAAAAGTGGAGAATGGGTGGACCTAGATTCCAGAAAGCTTCTGTTCTTGGCAGGAAAAGAAGGCCGTCAGATTAGGCCCTATCTGTATGTGGTGATGCATCTCATCGTCGTGGCGCGAGAAAATAGATTATTTGCTCTGACCTTATTGTGCTACTGTGGTTTTTCAAATGGTTTCAATGTCTATCTATTGTATACAACAATGAAGTGCCGGCCGAAAATGAAGCTCAAACCAACCACAAGGAAATTATGCATATTATCGTCTATTACAATGTTGTGATTTACATTTGTTACCCTAACTTTAAGGGTCCAATTTGTTAAGACTTTTTCATGGGTTAGTTACATGTTAGAGCATCTCCAGTATACTCTTTAAATTTTGCTTCTGAAATGACTCCAGTGCACTCTTTAAAATGACTCGGTGGGGTTCAATTTTATATGCTAAGAATTCACTCGATTTCTAGATTAGCTCATAAAGTGTCCTAGATGTTATTTATGAACTTAAAATGTAAATGGGCCCTTTCCCCTGCTCTCTCTGTCTCTCTTTTTATCACTCCCAACTCTTCTCCCTAAATTTAGCACGCCAACTAGGAGCCAACCTTGGGAGCTACTGTAGAGAGCTCATTGGAACATGAAAATGAATGAACATTTATTAAACTTGTTTACACTCCCTCCGTTTCTTTTTGGGAAATGTGTCTTTTTTGTAGACATTAAAAAATTTACTTCCGTAGAATGTTTTTAAATTTTTTTTGCACCAAATTAATGCACTCAATAAGCACTTTAATTTTGTATAAAAAAAATTTAAAAATTATATAGAGAAATAGATTTTGTATGGATTCGAAATTGTACGTATTACCATAGTGACCACTTAAAATGAGACGGAGGGAGTATCACTTAGGAGGAGCCTAACTGAGGCGTCAGTTTAGGAACCCATTGGAGATACAACTATTTTTTGTTTTTTTAATCGGCCACATTATTCTAGTTATCAATTAGTCAACGATATGCCCTAAAAAATTTATACTATATTATTTATTAAGAAAATGCTACTTAAATTGTATAACAATTAGCTTCCTCTATATTTTTATCGGATACGAATCTTGCTAGTAATATAATCCGCTGATGCACTATTGGTGAGGACCACCAGAAAACGTAGACCTGATTTGTAGAACGTTAAGTTAAAGATAATGGATTTTTTTTTTGAAGAAAAATTTCAATTTTTTTTTGGCAATTTACTAGATATCAATGATCACTTTTAATTTATGAAAACATGTTTGATTTTTTCTGTAAAAAAAATATACTTATTATTTTTAACCTATCATTTTGTGAGCTAAACTATCATTTTAAGACGAAGGGTGAGAGAATAATTCAACATGGAAAGGGTCGAGGGGAGTGAATCTCAAATGGAGTTATGAATTGGCATAGATCTAAGGGAACAGGTGTATAGTGCAACAAGATTGCACAGAGGGCCAGTGGAGCTCATTTTCGGCTCCCACACTAATGATTCAAGTACTTTCGTGAAAAATCAACTTAATCAAATAATTATAAAGGCTTAATTCAACATTTATATCAAATTTTCATTCAGAATGTGAGATCCTGAATGAAAAATTAAAACATTGGATTATACATTTACAGTTATCTGATTGCGCTCATTTTTCACATAGCTTAGAATTTTTTATTTTAAAATTATTGAACGGCTTGAATAATTTATACTGTATGAGAGAGACTCATAAATAAACCTCACGCGCCGATCTGTGCACATCGGTGCACCCACATCCGTACCCCTTGTCGAACTCTATCAATTGTTAGGTGTCCTTCCAAAGAAACAAGTTGTTAGGTGGGAAGGTTGGGACCCTGACCTACTCCCCTCCATGCCTGAGCCTTCGCCGTCTCCAAGTTCTAAAAGGGTACCATCCACGATAATATACTTGGACAAAAGTACCCCTCTGTGTTGCCATTGAACCGAAGATATGCTTCTGTATCCCCCCAAGAAGTTTGGACTTTGGTTGGTTTAGTTTTTTTTCCGTTAATGATTAGAGGAAGAAATGATGTAATAATTCGAAATATAGAGACAATGATTGGAGAGAGATAGAGATACAAAATATAAATAATAATTAAAAATAAAGATAATAATCGGAGGAAAATGCGAGTAATGATAAGGTAATAATTGAAAAAAACTGGTCTCAAAAGCTGAAAACAATCAAGGTCGTGATAACTTGACTGGTGTTCACTTCCACTTCGACATACAAAATGTTCCAGTAAATGTCTTACTGTAACCCCTCCGCGACACCTATAACTTTGCTGCTAGTATGAACCAATGCCAAATGTTGTGATGGAAACCTTTTATGTAACACACATTTGTGTCCCAGATTAGACCCCTTGTTATAGCTGCAGTTCAGTCTCCAATTAAACAATAGGTGCAAAATGATGTTGTACTTCTTAATTTTTCTAACAGATGGGTTGAATCCGATTGCTTTATAAACCATCATGTTTTGAGTTTGAAAAATCGGAAATATAAGATGTGACGGCAATTGTTGTAAAAGCCAAGACTTTGCAAGGCTTATGCTAAAGGATTTTCATGCAATTTCAACCCCCCTAAAAAACATGCTACTTTATATAATTTTTAAACTTTTTAAACTTTTTTTTATTCCTAATTAAAGTGGTCATTGAGTACTTTAATTTGGTGCAAATAAAATTTAAAAACATGCTACGGAAGTGTATTTTTTAACGGCTACAAAAAATACATCTTTCCCTAATCTGTCATTTAAAAAAGGACAGATGGAGTATGAATTATAACCTCAATAGCCGGCAAAAGTGACTAAAGAATCAACAATCTCCAAAAAAATCTAATTGTCGTATAACGCTCACTCGCTGTCTGTAATAATTGATTTTTTTTCCTTTACAAACATAACATAAAAGAATATGTAACATTGTTTTTGGAAGTGGGTTTGTTTTAGTTTGGGCCTAAAGGGTCAATGCTCATTACAATTATTTTAGGTCTTTTTATTTTGCTATTGGGCTATAAAAGACTCCTACCCATGCATACTACTAAAAACTATGAGAGTGCCCCAATTTTTTAGGATTTTTTTAGTGCCCTAGGCCCAGGCCTTTTGGGCCTTTGGCCTGGGCCGGCCTTGGCTAAACAGATTAGTTTTTAACTTTAAGCTAAAGCCGGCTTTTTTTTTTAGTGGAATGAGGCCAAAGAAACTTATTTTCTCATTATTGCCAAAGCATTTGCCTTACATAATTTGAAAGAAAAAATTTAGTGCACCAGCCAAAAATGTATTGTTTCGCCCTTCATACCTACAAAAAAAAATCTCCAAATCGCGAAAACTAAGACAAAAAAATAAAATAAAAATGCCACTTCACAATGGTCAAACTTCTTTTGTTCATAAGTGTATCTAAAGTGGGCATTTTGGGAAACAAAAAAATTCCGACAGGGACTGTTTGGTAGTTCCACATATTTGGTGTCCTTTTCGAATTAAATTTGGTGTATTATTAATTCGAACTTTTTCCTTATAATATAAGTACGTAGTGCGGACATTACAAGAAAAACAGAACTCTCTGTCGCCTTCTCTCTCTGATTGTTACCAGCTTCCGTTTAGAGAGAGAGAGAGAGAGAGAGAGAGAGAGAGAGAGAGAGAGAGAATTTTCAATCGAAATCGATCCTTGATTTTCGTCGCAGCAATGGCGTGTTCGAGTTTTGTGAAATTAAACGCATCAACTTCACCGTGGATCGGCCACCAATCCTTCAATCAACGGTCACGATCGTCCCGCCAAGCCGCCCCTCGTCGTGTCGCTGTCGTCCGTGCCGGAGCCTACTCCGACGAACTTGTCAAAACCGCCGTGAGTTATCTTCGGTTGAAAACGAATTTGGTCACTTTGTTTATTGTTTTCGGTTGTTTCTTTTCTTCTGTTGATTATATAGACATAATGAAATTCTCTCTAAAGGTTTTGCTCTAGATGATTCACTGGTTAGCACTTTTGAATCTCATGTTCTTTGTAAACAGGATTGAGTAAGGAAAATCTGTTAAGTCAAAGTTATAATTGAGGGGTTGGTGTGTGGGTGGGTAGGAGGGGTTGCTTTTCCCTGTTTTTTAATTGCTTGCCTTTGGCTTGTCATATTTTGAGGATATGTTACGTATTTTTTGTAGATGCAGTCATGCAACAACTGGTTTCGTTCAAAAGTTTTTCTCACCATTCTGGCCATCTTTGTTGGAATTTCTAATGCAAGTGGAAACTTTTCTCATCCTCTTTTGGGGGAAATATGAAAAACGGAGGAGACTCTAGGAATTGTCAATGATGTCTTTCCTTAGGGGAAATAGAAAAGACTTTTAGCTTCTGTGGGTAGATGCATTTCAAATTCAGCTTGATTCACGCAGGGATTTCAAGATTTGAGTTTTTGAGCTTAATAATGCTGGATTTGTAATAACTATTTGATAGAAGAGATTTGACATGCTTCATGTTAAGATTCTTGGTGTGCAAGAGAATCCCAACAAATGCATCTTTTTTTCCTCGAATCCACCTACTCTAGTTTCTAAAGTCACCTACAGCAAAACGTGGTATATTTTTGGTAAAATTAGACACATAATCATTATGTGAAATTTGCATCTATCCAAATGGGGCCTTACTCTTTTGTAAGAACGAAAGATTTTCCAATTATTGTCTGAAAGATTCATTTTGTCATCAAGTTCTGAACTTCTCTTTGATTGAGATATTACAAGTTCGTGGGATCTCGTATTTGTTTGTGCTTTGTGTATTGGTTGGTTAGATTAGTTACTGTATTGCTCAGTCCCACGAGTCCACGACTCTCACCTATGAAACCCGAACCGTTTTTGTATTGTTTGGTCTCACCTATCAAACCATCACAACTAGTTCCTTGCTTACTGTTTTTCTTTGTTGACGGTGTAGAAAACTATTGCATCTCCTGGTCGTGGAATACTTGCCATTGATGAATCAAATGCTACCTGTGGGAAGAGGTTATCATCTATTGGCCTGGACAATACTGAAGTCAACAGGCAGGCTTATAGACAGCTTTTGCTGACGACTCCTGGCCTGGGTCAATATATTTCTGGTGCAATTCTTTTTGAGGAGACACTTTACCAGTCGACCACAGATGGTAAGAAGTTTGTGGATTGCTTGCGTGAGGAGAACATCGTACCTGGCATCAAAGTTGACAAGGTATCCTCTCATTTGAGTTCAACTAGTTGGAAGTTCTACAATATGACTACTTAACTTTCTTTATTCTTTTCCTCTTGTGATCTTAATTCTCGATTTCTTTCACACATGCTTCCAGGGTTTAGTACCCCTACCAGGATCGAATAATGAATCTTGGTGTCAAGGATTAGATGGATTGGCTTCTAGATCTGCTGAATACTATAAGCAAGGTGCTCGCTTTGCAAAATGGTGAGCTATTCTTAGATTTTGTTAACTTGTTTCCTTTAAGGCTTATGTGGAATTCTTTCTGAAAAGAATATTACTTTCAATTGAAGTGGCAAAGAATGTGTAATGACTTATGCTTTATCTGAATGTTTTTATAAAATCCTAGGCGCACAGTTGTCAGCATTCCCTGCGGCCCTTCTGCTTTGGCTGTGAAAGAAGCTGCATGGGGACTTGCACGTTATGCTGGTATTTCTCAGGTGTCTCTCTCTCTCTTTCCCCCCCCCCCCCCCCCCTAATGACTTATGATTGAAACAACTTGTCCTGTGCGAGGAGTGAAGTGAGAGCCCATTATACTTCTTTCAAATTCCTGATTTGTTTTTTTCAGTGTAGTGTTGTAAGCAATGATTTAGTGATCACCAATGACTTTCTGTTTGCACAGCCATCAATGGTTAAAGGTTGTTAATGTTAACTGATCTTTTCATAAATAGCAAAAGCGAATTAAAATCACTAGTATGTTGTACAAAGATGTAAGTGAATTGACCCACAATTTCTTGGAAAAAAAAATCCCCGATTCGCTGGCTACTTCTGTTTGCTTTTTAGTGTTTCTATAGAAAAAACTATTTAGCATTGGTCATAGTGTGAGCAAGCTTTTCAAGAAATTTTGTTACTTATCAAAAAAGAAAGAAAAAGTATACGATAGAGTAATTTTTCTTAACAATGTGCACCTAGCTTTACTGGTGTCTGTCCTTGTTTTGTACCTAGTCCTCAATAGACCTTCAGAGCTTTGATGCCCTCCTCGCCTTTATGTACTCTGCTTCCAACCAACTTGGTGACCAAACTTAAACCATTTATCATGATCAAATTTGTGACAGCGCAAGCAGGCGTACATATGCATGTCAAATTCATTTTCCCTTGGCATATGTCATTTTATTCATATGGAATTGTATTCTTTCTTTCACATCAGGACATCCTTAACTATAGGTTACAATGTGCCTTGGAGTTGACAAAATGGTTGTCCAAACTTTTTAAATCTACAAGATGATGTTATGTCGTCTTCTTTTTTCTCAAATTATGTCTTTATTTAACTACTCCAGTCAGCGGTTGGCACGTTGTGCAGTTATGCTTGCTTGTTTGTTACGCGTGGCAGGTGTTTCCCAAAATTCCAAGTTTTTTAACTATGTCTGTATTCCAGCTTTGATTATTACTCTCCTGCAATACGACTCTTGTCTTTGCATCATCTTGTATGATAAATAGATAATAACTGCAGTAAAGCCCAGAGGAGCATATGTTTGTTTTTAGGTCTTATGGCTCAATCTCTTTTCTTTCCCGGTTGCACTAATTTTGCTACAATTTGTTTTGTTGGGTTTTCTCGTGTAGGACAATGGTCTCGTGCCAATAGTGGAACCTGAGATTCTTCTCGATGGGGATCACCCTATTGAGAGGACGCTTGAGGTGGCAGAGCGTGTTTGGTCAGAAGTCTTCTACTACTTGGCAGAGAACAATGTTATGTTTGAAGGTATCCTACTTAAGCCTAGCATGGTTACTCCAGGTGCTGAGCACAAGGAAAGAGCTTCTCCAGACACTATTGCCAAATATACACTCACTATGCTCAACAGGAGAGTACCTCCTGCAGTTCCAGGAATCATGGTACCAATGCTCGATCCATTACTGATAAATTTTAGGCTTTCATTACCTTCTCTGAATTTTTTTACAAACTAGTTTACACACTTTTAGTTTTAAGTCTTCTCAACATTAATTCTCCTACTTATTCTTAGCCATGCTTCTGGTATGAGTTTAAAATTGCATGAACACAGAATTAACTTTGAGTCTATGATGGTAATTCCAAGTTATTGCTCTAGTGATTGGTTTCAACTTTCAAATAAATACTGTGAACTTGACCTGTTAGGTATCTGAGCTAGGCAGCAGTGATGATATGATGCCTTTATAACCCCACAACCTATTTAGTTCTCATCCTGTCTATCACACTGCATATTACTACTCTCTGAAAGCTATGTCATCTCATTTGCATCTTATTTAGTGTCATATGTGAAGGTACTTGCCTAAATAGCTGTACTTCGAAAGTGTGCTTGGTTCTGATTTTCATGTTTTCAGCTTAAATTTTAAAAACTAGCTTGAAAAAGTTCCCTTCTTAAAACCTGGGTTTCATATGTTTTCCTTACGGTTAGTTTTTTCCTATAGGCCAAATTCAATTCCCTTTCCCACCCCCCTTTAAGTAGATACTATTGTTTATTATCGATTTCTTAAGTGTATTTCCTTGTTGACTTGTAGTTTTTGTCGGGAGGACAATCTGAAATGGAGGCAACTCTAAACCTGAACGCAATGAACCAAAGTCCCAACCCTTGGCACGTCTCTTTCTCATACGCACGTGCATTGCAAAACTCTGTGCTTAAAACCTGGCAAGGACATCCTGAGAACCTTGAAGCTGCACAAAAGGCTCTCTTGAGTCGTGCAAAAGCAAATTCTTTAGCTCAGCTCGGACGCTACTCTGCTGATGGCGAGAGTGATGATGCTAAAAAGGGCATGTTCGTCAAGGGCTATACGTACTAAGCAGCCAAAAGTGCGGTTTGTCTTGCGTTCCTATTTTTTGGCCGTTTGTTTTTCCCTTGTGAATTAGCATAGTGGTTTTTAATCCCTTATCTACTCGTTTTGAATAATGGCTTGTGAGAAACACAATTTCGAATTGCGACCCAAGTGGAAGAGAATATGTATGTACCATGATTGAGGGATGTTTATTTACCTAGTTTTGGATCTTGGAGGGTACGTACCGAGACTTTATTCATCTGTCGTGCAAACTGTGAGGTCACTGAGGTGTTAGAAATTTTCTGGCTATTCTTTACTACACGGTATCTACATATAACAAATATTGGTAGTTCATTACGCATACATACATATTTCGACGTTGGCGTGGACAATGTGTGGTCCTGGATACTAAGCATGTCTTACAATGTGTGGTCCTGGATACTAAGCATGTCTTATGATGCACCTTATGGGCGCGGCCTTTCGCAATATTTGCCAACCTTTTCTACTCGTATTTCAAATCGATCGAATTCGCATGGACCGTGGATCAGAGTCACAGTAAACCCTTTTCAGTGGGCCCTTCGTGGAGCCATCGACATTTAACCATGACCCATCTCAGGCCGAATTGGCTCAGCATGATTGTGTAAGAAACAAATTGTTATAGTACCAATTGGTCAAATTTCTTTTTGGTCCTTGATGCATCGTGAAGGTGACACTTCTGAGGAATTACCAGCTCATGACCTTGTGATGCAGTCGGATGCTGCGATTGTTCTTTTTTTTGAACAGACGATTTGAGCATGGCATATATTGCTTTCCACACAATTGATCAAGGTCTCATTTTTGGGTCAAGACAGAAAGTAATTCATTGTGAATCCCCTAGTCCCGGTATGGATGACCATTATTTACCAAAAAAACTAAAATCCTCATTTACATAACCTTTTCATTTCAACAAGGTAAAATAGCTAAAATCCTCATTTATATATTTCCGAAGTACAAAAAAAAAATCCTCAATTACATAGCCTGTTGTACTTGCCATTCGGCTGCATTTCCAGTGATGTGTTGTTTGTATGCATGTATAGATATTATTTAGGTTGAGTTTTCACTATGATATTTTCGATATTTTTTATGGTATTTTTCCGCAAGTCATTCTATTCACATACATTACAAAAATATCATTTAGCAGAAACAAAATTCACTTTTAACTACAGCAGGAAGACGAATTTTTTAGTGAAAAGCCAGCTTTAATGTTAAGTAGTCATTTTGATGATGGAGCGAGAGCTGTGTTATTGTTCCTCTGGATGTAACTCTATTTCAATTGCAAGAAGACCGTACCACAAAACTTTGAACTCTTACGGGGAGTTTGGATTGCTATTCTTTACGTTTTTACTTTTACATTTTTCGCATTTTAGGTGTTTGGGTGAAAGTACCGAAAATGATTTATGGGAAAATGAGTTTTTAAATTTTGCGTTTAGAGAGGAAAAGTGAGAAGCAGGGGAGATGAGTTTTTTGACTTCTCATTTTTGACTTTTCTCATTTTGATTCACAAAAAAGACTGATAAAATATATTACGCACATATCTCTCAAACATTACTTTTGTTGCAATACACTTTGCACATATTTCTCAAAAACTCAATTCAAATTCATAATATATTCTAGTCATTATCTAATAGGCCAAAATATAAAAGGTAAAATGCAAAAAGTTAAAAAAATAGACTGCCAAACCCCTCTTAAGCATCAGCTCCAACCCGTCTTCGTCTTTCCAACCTCCTCCCTCCCTCTGGAAACTTATCTGGAATCTTAAAATCCCCCCTAAAGTTAAGCTCTGGAAACTTATCTGGAATCTTAAAATCCCCCCTAAAGTTAAGCACTTCTGGCGGAGAGCTTGTAGGAACATCCTTGCCACCAAGGAGAACCTTCATAAAAGGAAATGCTCAAGATCCCCTCAATGCCCTCTCTGTCTCAACGCAGTTGAATCTATTGAGCACACCTTCTCTTCCATTGCAAGAAAACCAAACCTGTTTTGGACTGCTGCAATCTTTCAATTATCTCCAGTTGGGATACAAGCTCTATTTTGAAATGGACTTTTGGTGTTTTGGAAAGTAAGCAAGGCAAGTCCAACATCAACTCTCTTCTAAGTCGGGTTGCTATGGCTGGGTGGAGTATTTGGAAGGCCAGAAATGAATTTATTTTCCAAGGAAATCCAATTAGTACTAAGAATATTGCATTAAAAATGGAACAGGCTTGGGATGAAATGCAGTCTCTCATGCTCAATCCTGCTGCTAAGCACTCCAGTGGCACTAACTCCTCCTCCTCTACTGTTGGAAAATGGAGGGCCCCCTGATATGGATCAAGTAAAGATTAATTGCGATGCCTCTTGGAAGAAGAATGTCGCTGGAGGTTTTGGTGCTGTTATCATCAGGAACCATAAGGGTGCCTTAATAGATGGAAAGAAGTTTAAGTTTGCTGCCTCTTCAGCTTTGGTGGGTGAAGCCATGCGTTAAGAGAAGCTTGTTTGATGGCCAAGTCCATGAACCTACAGTCGGTACAGATTGAGAACGACAACAAAGAGCTTATCTCGTTGAGCGTCTCTGAATTGGACCCCCTGGGAATGTGCATGTATCATCCAAGATATTAGATCATTAGTTAAAGATTTCAATTGATTGTATCTTCACTATCTTGGATTCCTAGAGCTCTGAATAGTGTTGCCCATTGGGTAGCCTCTTTATTTTCAGGATTGCTTCCTCAGAACTGGATATCTCTGATCCCAGCTGAGCTCAGGCGTATCCTCTTGTCAGATTTATAGTCTAATACATATATCTTTCTGTTCAAAAAAAAAAAAAAACCAAAACCCCTCTTAATTTATTTTTATGCTCATGCTTTGATAACAAAATGACATGTGGGATTCCGAAAGTTAATGCCATTTTTGCTCATGTGAAGGAATATGGAGTAAGATGGGCCTTACCGTGTGCCGAACTTGGGCCTTCAATGATGGTGCCTACATTAATGCCCTTCAGATTTCCCCGGCAGATATGATGAAAGAGTATTTAGGGTAAGGGAAATTCATGGAAGCGGTGATGCTGGTGAGTGCATTCGAGCCGTTTAAAATCTGGATTGTCGATTGCCGAGATGGACGGTTCGGATGCGCTCATTAGAGGCGCTCACTAGCACCCCGGGTCCGAAATTCAGTAGGAATACTTGTTGGTCTTGCTTTCCTTATTAAGTTCTATCTCCTATCCATCTAGGAGTTCTACTGTACACCAAACAAAACTTCCGAGTCCAACCCCAAGAAGGAGATAAAAGAAGACAGATTTAGAAGGAAAGTGATCTATATATAACAGAAAAGAGAGAGAATCAAATCACAGTTGCAAGCATGAATTCAGCATCCATGGCAGCACGCATCAAAGAACAACAACAACAAACATGTTCTCTGTTCATGGCAAGGCTCATGAGCCAAAGAAGAACATGGGTATTCCTATCCATTATAGTCTACACAATCCTCTTGTTATCCTCATGGAACATCCTCAAATCCATACTCTCCTGGCACTCCACCACCACCTCATCTTCTTATACTGTTTTCGGGTGGTGGCTGCCGGCGTTGTACGCTTCGGTTGCGCTGGGGGCGGTGCTGGGGCTGCTGTCGATGGCGGCCACCTTGGCCGTGATGGTGCCGGCCACCGTGATGGTGTGGATCACCGTGCTTGTGCTGCTTACCGTTTGTGGGAAGCCGCGGAGGGCGGTGGTGGTGGAAGGAAGGAAATTGACGGCTGAGATTAGTGGGATTGCGATGAAGATCTTAATTAAGGAAGGGAATGTTGTTGCTTCTGTTTGTGCAGTTTTGGGTTATTTTGCTCTTGTTAGGAGGAGCAGAGAAGATGTTGGGACTTTTTAGATTGGTTTTGGAATTTTATTGAGAGTTTTTTTTTGTAGAAGAGATAGAATTTTATGAGTATTGCACTGCTAATGAATCAAAAAGTTACCAATATTCGCGTATTGCAACATCGTGTGCTATACTAGTATCCATCTTTTATCTGTTCGTTATTCTCTCTCTCTTTTTTTTTTTTGTGTGCAAGTGCTAGAGTAGCTTTCTTCCTGTATGTATGTGTGTATGTGTCCATTCAGTTGCTTTGCAATCCTATTGGGAGTAGGCATTTTTTTTATTGTTTGGTCTTTTGTTTTGCCCGTCTCCCAGTAAGATTTGCTCTTGTATTTTATCCTTATTAGTATCAATGAATTTCTTACTCTTCCAAAAAACAAAATTACCAATATGCAAGGTGGAGCCAATAGGGGTTAAAATTGGGTCACTTGACCGGTTGAACCCACTCAATTTAGCCGCTGCCATTATGACATAAACCAACAAGGGGTAAGAGAACTAATTCAACTATATTTCCTCATTAATTCCCACGAAAATCACTTCTTTTTTTTTTTTTTTTTAGAAATAAGAAGAAATATCATAGATAAATCAAGCATACAACAAAGTCTCAAGAGTACCATAAACATATCAAACAAACAACAAAAGCTAAACAACATTAATTAGAGGGCTAGCGGGGCAGAAAGGGAAATCCATCACCGGTTTCCGGGTGAGGAACAAAAGAGGCCAGAGCATGCTTAGCAATTAAGTGTGCCAGGTTGCAACCTTCGAAATTCTATAAAAAAACAACTTCATAACTTCCGCTGCCAGGTTGCGCAACAAAAAAGTGTCATGATGATGACACTCATGCCTCCTTGCTATCTGCATAATTGCATTAAAACAATCAGAAAATACATAAACCACATTATAATTATGTTTTCAAGCCCATCTAATAACTTCATAACATGCTTGAATTTCCGTTTGGATAGGTATTGAATTGAACGAAGATAATGCTTGTTTTGCAATAAGAGATCCATCAGAATGACTAGCTGTGAAAATCACTTTTACAGCCTTCTAAGTTCTAACATCAAATCCTCGAAAACGGTATGCGAACATTTATGTAACGGGGCATGCTAAAAGAGAAAGTAAGGTACCTGAGTGGCTTACCAACCAAACGAAGCCACAATTAAAGCTTGCTTGAGATTTTCGGGGCCTCAAGCAAGTTTTAATAATGGAGCCTCTAAGAATTTGTATATGTATAAATCATGCTAAAAGAGAAAGTAAGGTACCTGAGTGGCATATGGATGTTCCTACTGATTCCTCCTGGACCATCAGAAAATTATTCAAGTTAAGATCCTTGGGCCAGTCTTTAGTCAAACATATAATAGGGAATGGGAAGAGTACCTTTGTATGGCTTGACAATTGGCACCCCATTGGACCACTCTATCAGAAGTTTGGTGAGGCTGTGGTGTATAATCTGGGCAGGTCTTTAATCTCCAAGGTTGATTCTATCATCCAGCATGGCTCTTGGGTTTGGCCTAGGCCACGAAACAAAATTACATTGCAGATTATTGATGCAACTCCGGCTAGTTTTCTTCCAAATACTCAGCTTGACGATGAGGTTATTTGGCTTCCCTCTCCTACTAACCAATATTCTACAAAATCTACATGGAATGCTATTAGAAGTACTGGGCAACAAGTTCCCTGGTACTCTACTGTGTGGTTTCATCAGAATGTGCCTAAATGGGCTTTTCTGGTTTGGTTAGCTTGTTCCAAGAAGTTAGCTACGAAGGATCGTTTAAGAGGTTGGGGTATGGATGTCCACCCTAATTGTGTCTTGTGCAATCAAGTGGAGGAAACTCATGATCATCTTTTCTTTGATTGTTGTATTTCTCGAACCATATGGGCTGAAGGGTTGAGGAGGAATCTGCTATCTCGAAGTCCAAGCGATTGGCATTTTGAGCTTGGTTGGGTTGTTCAAAATTGCAAGTGAAAGGGGTTCAAATCTGCGCTCTATAAATTGTCCCTAGCAGCTACTCTTTATCATATTTGGTTGGAAAGAAATGCAAGACTTTTTCGGCAGCAAGCCAGCACTGTTGAGGTTTTATTGTCTGTCATTGTTGATGGTGTTCGTAGTAGCTAGAGTTTGTTCCTGGGATAAGAGTCCCTATAATAGTGAAAATCTGGCCCTGTGTAATAATTGGAATATCCCTTCTTTTGTGCTCAGTAGAGCTAGGATTAGGCTATCTTGTTAGTCTTTTGTAGTAATTCCTAAGGTTTTGCTCTGGGATAGATGGATGTTTTGTGGTTTGTTATAAAATCTTAACTTACCCAAAAAAAAAAAAGTTCCAAGATTTTTTTGTGGTGTTACTGGTGTAGCAGTGCTGCACAAAGTTTGTAACTGTGAGGATGGTGGTTCCATTCCCATTGCCTACAGTGAAAGATATTTTTTTTATTTCTTTCAAGTAAATTGACCTCAAAAAAATGAGAATTTAGAGGATCGACCACTAGATCTCTTGGGTAAAACTCAGATAAATTTCCGTTTTTTTACTTCTTTCAAGTAAATTGACCTCAAAAAATGAAAATTGGGAGGATCGACCACTAGACCTCTTGGGTAAAACTCAGATAACTTTCCGCTAAGCCACTTGAATATTATATTTAAAGGGGTAAAACATACATAATATTTAATATATATCAAAATCTGGGGGTCTTATTATTGGGCCAAAAACTGGAGGTCCTAAACAATGACTTGGTGGGCTTGTGCCCAGGTCTCAGAGCCGGCCTTGGTTAAACACAATTAATGGTCTTGTACTGGATGTATCGGGAAGTTCTGAATTCGAGTTGATGGAGTGGCGTCGCTACCCGTTATAGTAGTTTCAATTCCTAGTTTGACTTACTAAATCGTTAATGCTATGAATTTACATTGAAAACGAAGCACAGCAAGAAACCAGAGACATATATACCTACCACTAACCACTGCGTGCACCTAACTCCTTAAAACTCCCACAGTGAAGTGAACCGCTAAAACACTTAGGCTACCAAACTCAGACATCTACAATGGAAAAGGTGCCAACAACTCTAGGTGATTTCTTGATTACACTTAATTTGAATATTTTTTTTTGTATCTTTGAGGTGCAGAAAAAAAAAAGCAGTAACGAATCTCGAACCAACTCGAATCAATAGGTCTTTAAATTGCTCGTCCGAAAAAATTGGGAGTCTTCTTATTGGATTTTTGTCTTGAACTGAAGTCTTCTTATTGGATGATTGTAATATTTTCCAAAAATTGAAATTCTTGATCAATCGATGAACAAGAATGAATAAAAGAGTAAGGCTTGATTGTTAAAATCGTAGAAGAGTAAGGCTTTTTATAAAATGAATAGTACACTTGTCCCCAGGCTCCATCCTTGACTTTTCAGTTTGCTCCATTGAGACCCCATGAGGCTGTTGAGTTTGGTTTGGGACGTTGACTTTGGATCACTTGGCTACTAATTAAGTATTTGTTTATATTCATAAAATACTAGGGTATTCCTGCTTATTTGTTTTCCATATAAAATCTAGAAATGATGAACCTCTATAGTTCGGTGTTGAACAAAATAGAGTATTATATTCTGAATTTTTTTTTTAATTTTAAATTATAGAAGTGACGACCGCGACTACTTGCTCCACTCATTTCCTCTTTATTTTAGGAAGTAGAACAACAACAATATCTTTGACTCCATCCTTATTTGCTAAGCAAAGGTGTTAGCATATAGGTTATGTGTTGTACTTGACAGTATCTATTCAATTTAATATATAAAGGAAAAATCCAAGCGGTGTCTCCTTCTTATGAAGCTCCGTCACAAAGTGATTTTCCTATTTGCCTTCCAAAATTTAAGTATTCACAACTACTTTTAAAGTCCCATAAACTAATTGTCATGGGCAAAATAGTAATCGATTAGAAACCACCCATCATAACCACCGCCCCACTACCCACTACCCCCACCCCTCCTAAAAAATGAGCACACACATTATGCAAGAATCAAAATACAGCTCAGAGGTAAAGAGTCCAAATACAACTTAAAAGGAAGAAAGTCCAAATACGGAATTACGTCTCACATTATTAAAATGTGAAAAGAGCAAAAATATAAAGTGAGAATTGAGAACAGAAACAAAATGTCTTACTTCAATGGTGGACTATGCAAATATAAGTAATGTTTGCCTACATTTTACCATGTGAACAAAATAATAGTCCGCACAAGCATGAAATGCCCCTTTGTTCCTCATTGCAAAACTTAAGCTACCGCCGCATCGCCCACAACCATGATCAACTAGTGGGTGTGTAGATTGCCGTTGGGACTTGGCTATCATTGGAGTTCTTGTTTTATAGTGTCCTCGCCGATATATAGAATTTTTGGCTATGTCACTAACAATAGAATGACGTACTACTTTAGTAACATTATTCATTATAGTATAATGTATAACATTTATAGAACATGCAAACTTCTCATTCTGAAGCGCATTACTGCCTGTGGTAGCGCTATCGGGACCCATAGGCAGGGGCGGACCGGGGAGGTGCGAGGGGCAGTGTTTGGCCCTTGCACTTTTCCCAATTGTCTTCCTATTTATAGTACACATTTTGAAATTTTTTTTATAAAATTACTAAAAAGTGATCTATGCAAATCAAATCAAATTTGTAATTCTGAACCCACCACTGTCCATAGGCGTGTGTTGGAGTTAGTGTACAATAGTGTCATGTTACGGTTTTTCTTTTGTTTGTTTGTTTTGGAGTTGTGTACAATAGTCGTTTGAGTTTGTTGGAGTTATGTCACTTGCACCCTCATCATCAGTTGACCGTCTAGTCAACAAACAGATTCCCATGACATCAGCAACTGCATTTCCAAAATGCCATATTTGACCCTCCATCTTTTAAAAGGAAAAAAAAAAAAAAAACCCTCTGATTCTCTCAATCTCCCTCTCATTTCATTTTTTTCAATCCATGGGCAACACCCAAATCACCAAAAAAAAAAATTGATATCAAATGTAACACACAATGCTTAGAACCCACTCAACGCAACATAGACTGACAAGTAGTCAAGCACCGATATTCTTATTCATGCAAACTCCAAATAGCTAAAGTAATCATTGTTATGTAGCTAATTTTTAGATAGAAAAACTAATGGAAGGAATGGAGTGATCACTACAACACTCCCAATCCAAATTAAACACTTTTATTTTGCAATAATTTGCCCGACTACAGGGTATATAAATAACCATATTAAATTAATTTCACATAAAAATAAAAAGCATAACACATGAAGATATCTGCAAATAATTTCATTCTATTCCTTCTCTATAATATACTTGCAATATCTCGAATTAAGAAGATTGGGTTAAAATTTTCAGGGAGGGTAGCGTGTAATACATACATGTTTAGAATGAGTTGGTTGTGATTTTACATAGGAAAGAATAGGAGTATGAAATCAATATGCTTCACAATTGATCAATTTTTTGATTTGATCTTAGTAAGAACATAAAACGCATTGATGAGAATCGGAGAATATATTGCTTAGATTTGATGGAAAAAATGGTTTGAAATTTAACTTAAATTGACGTTTTTTCTTTTCTTTTCTGAACTCGTATTAGCTGGTTCTCAATATAATAAAAAAGAACGCATCCATTCCATCGGCAAAAACTCATTCCTTTTGATTCAAAATTGAAAGCTAAGCAAAAACTCATTCCTAATTTCCCAACCTTTCTAAAAAAAAACCCTCTCTTTTGAAATGCAATGATTACCTTTTTTGCTCCAATGCATTTTCCTTCCACAAGGGAAAAGGAAATGGCTTAGTTTTTTTTCTTTGACTAGTCAAACTGGACTACTATTATAGGATATCTAAAAAGAGAAAGATGGATCAAAATTCTGGGACGGATGAAATAATACAGTAATTGTACAAGTATCAATATTCAATTCAATAAATCACGAGTCCATTGAGCACCTTTGATAACTTTCTCCTTCAAGCCTTGGTGATTGCAAAGAGTGAATTCTGCAATTTGCGATGGGGGCCTCAACGAGTTAGGATGTCGGGTTCATCTATGAAACTTCAACGAGTTTTTGGAAGGGGAGAGAAATTAAGGAGGCGTTGTGGAAGAGGAGGAGAAATGACAGCGTGGCCGCCGGGAGTGGTGATTGAAAATGGTGATGGTTGAGTGAGGAGAGAGAAAGGAAAGGAGGAGGTGGAAATATTGGGGAGGAAAACGCAGAAGCAGAATAGGTAAAAAGGGCTTCAAAATGGCAATAATGTCACTGTGTAGACCTCTTCTAAGTTGTAGTAACTCCGTAAGGAGACCGACTCTGTACTAAGAGCAAACCTCAGGGGGTGTGAGTGAAATTTACCCCCTTTTTTCTCTCTCCTCGCGAAACAGCGGACTCCACGAGAAAACACAAAAAAAAAACAGATTTGTTTCGTCTTCTTCACTCTTTACTGTCACATCCTCCTGAAACTTGTCTTCGCTTTTAGAGAGAGAGAGAGAGCTTTCAATCGATCGTTTGCTTTGTTTTTGTTTTAGCGCAGCTATGGCGTGTTCGAGTTTTGTTAAATTAAACGCATCCTCGTCGCCGTGGATCGGCCACCAGTCCTTCAATCAACGGTGTCGATCGTCCCGCCAAGCAGCCCCTCGCCGTGTTAACGTCATCCGAGCCGGTTCTTACTCCGACGAACTCGTGAAAACCGCTGTGAGTTCTCCGCTATTTTTTATTTTTGTTTGTTGATTATGTAGATAATACAGTTACCTGTTCTTTAACACTAACGACACAACTTCAGTACACAATTACGGACACAATTATGTGGGCCCACATGCATCGAAAGAACTTTTTGCGTTATTATCTTCTAAAGTTGTGTTCCTAGCATTTCTCGTTCTCTAAAAGCTTAAGATTTAGATGGGTTGGTGGTTAATTATTTGTAGATCACCAGATAATTGGAATATTTTGGGAGACATGTTGGGGATTTTTTGAGGATGTAACAACTAAGCTACATTTGTTTGTGTTTGACGATTCAATTTTTTTAGATCTTTTTCCGTTATTGACACCGAGTGATTGGATTTTTCCTTTTCGGGTTTTAAATCAATGAAAGTCTGGTGGAATTTAAGTTGATGGATCATGTTAATGGTTAAAAGTCAATGTTTTCGTGCGAATTGTGGATCACTTTAATACATAAAACTGATGGATCATGGTTAATTTGTTTCCAAATATCAATTAAGGACAAGAAAAGACTTTTAGGTTCCGCTTGGACGTGGAAGGGATTTAAGTTCAAATTTACTTTGGATACTCGTGTGGATTTCGGGAGTTGGGAGGGGAGCCTTATCATGATGGATTTGGAATAACTATATAAGAGGAGTGATCTTAAATCCTTCGTGTTTGATAGTCTAGTTATAAAGGATTGACAAAGTACATCCTTCTTCATCCAAAATATGCTTACTCTTTTCTAGGAATCAAAGATTTTCCAAGTTATATGTTTCAATATGTTGTTCAAAATGATACTTTTGTATCATCAATTTCTGAACTTTGCTTTCATGCATGTCAAGTTCCTGGATCTCTTAACTTTTGTGCTGAAAAGAATATATTTTTGAAGATTGTAGTTTTTGCTCTCTCTCAATTCTCGGGGTAAGGGGAACAATGCCGTCATTGCACACACCTTTATCCACTTCACCCTCGAATCCCATTCTTATGAGACAATATTCCAGAAACCTCAGGTTGAACTATATGACTATCACCCTAGTTTGTGTATTGGTTAGTGTAATACTTAAATTGGTTGTGTAATGTCTGGTCATACCTGTCAAACCTAAACTGTATGTGTATTATTTGGTCTCACCTATCTAACCATCACGCCTAGTTCACTTTTTTTCTTTGCTAACAATGTAGAAAACTATTGCGTCTCCTGGTCGTGGAATCCTTGCCATTGATGAATCAAATGCTACCTGTGGGAAGAGGTTATCGTCTATTGGCCTGGACAATACTGAAGTCAATAGACAGGCTTATAGACAGCTTTTGCTGACGACTCCTGGCCTGGGTCAATATATATCTGGTGCAATTCTTTTTGAGGAGACACTTTACCAGTCGACCACAGATGGAAAGAAGTTTGTTGATTGCTTGCGCGAGGAGAATATCGTACCTGGCATTAAAGTCGATAAGGTATCCTCTTTTTGCGTTCAAATTGTTGGAAAGTTGTTCCATATTATTCCTTAACCTTCTCTATATTCCTTTCGAGACTTTTAAACTCTCGTTTCTTACAAATGTTTCCAGGGTTTAGTTCCGCTACCAGGATCCAACAATGAATCTTGGTGCCAGGGATTAGATGGATTGGCTTCTAGATCTGCTGAATACTATAGCCAAGGTGCTCGCTTTGCTAAGTGGTAAGCTATTTAAACATTTTGCAACTTTGCTTCCTTTAAGGATTATGTGCATTTCTTTTAGAAAAGCATAGTACTGTCAATTGAGGTGGGAATGTATGCATAATGGCTTATGCTTTATTTATGAATTCACAGGCGCACTGTTGTCAGCATCCCTTGTGGTCCTTCTGCTTTGGCTGTGAAAGAAGCTGCATGGGGGCTTGCACGTTATGCTAGCATTTCTCAGGTTTTCTCCCCACTCTCTTGATGACGTTAATCCTTGTCTTGTGAAGTTACATATAGAGGATATTGCTATAAACAGTTTCTGGTTTTTACTTGTGCCCAAAGGGAAAGGAGGTTGATCTAGCTTTTTAGAGTCAGGTTATTAAATGTAAAACTAATGAATAAGTCATTATTAGACAGGAAAGGTAACTCTGTGGAGAGTTTGCTGGTCAGTTTTGGATTTTGAGGACCAGTCTAGATTTTGACCCAGCAAAGTTATTGAATAATGAATTCTCTCAAGTCCAACCACTGTTGCAAAAGGCATGCGGTTAAGCCTGTTATGTTGTTCGGCTCACAAAATGCGCACTTTAGCTGAGTCCCAAGTCTAGATTTTCCCTAAGTCCCCACCACTATTGCACGAGGCATGCACTTAAGCCCTCTGTGTTGTTCGGCTCACAAAGTGCGCACTTTACCTGAGGTGTGACGCGCCAGCATGCTGTGCTTCTTTCAGTTTTTTGATTTCTTTGGCTATGTTGTTATATTATAGCACAGTGACTTCGAGTGTGATATCAATGACATTCGGTTTGCACAACCGCTGTAATTAAAGGTTGTATTGACTTAATAAATGCATAGCCACAGGCAATTAAAAGTCTTAATTATATATTGCGTAATCAAAGTTACTGAACCACGATTTAGTCTTCCTCCGTCCCATTTTGTTTGTCAATTTTTGATAATCGTGTCAGTTTTCAATCGCTTATATCTTTTAATATTGATCTCCAAATACATGCAATATGGATCTTGTTTGATAGTTCACAATTTATTCTATTATACGAAGTTTTTAAAACGGTGAAAAACATTATAGATTGAAAGATATAAGCAATTTAAGGTGTATCAGAAAATGGAATAATTGACAAACAAATTGGAACGGAGGGAGTAATCAAACAATTACTGTTTGGCATTCAGTAACTGCTTTTATGGGCTTTGGAATGGTAACTTCTTTCCAAACTTATTTGTCTTAGTGTTAATAAGTGAAAAATTGTTCAGCTGTATTAAGGTCCTGTTGGGTTTCTCAAGTACTAAGCAAATAAACTTGTTTGGGGTGGGCCGATTGTTTAATAGCTTATTAAGAAAACCAACAAAGAAGATAAGCAAATAAGCAATTAACGACGACTTCTCTTCTATTGTTTATTTCGAAGGAATAACTAAAATACGTAATTTGAACCTAAGGGGCCTGAACCTTGAACTATTTTGTTATGCCCCCCTTTTTTTCTTAAAACAAAAAAGAGATGATTGAATATTTTTGCTTGTTAATGTGTGGCCAGCTTCAGTGAAGCCCATGCTTCGTCTCTACTCGTAGGCTCCAACATACGTTTGGCTCCTTGCATGCTTCTGGGGATAGAAAGTATAGTCCCTACAAACTTGACAAACATAATAAAATACACTTCACAATCAAATTTTTCTAATATTTTCCAGATGGTTTCAAGGCGATGGTGAAAGCAGTCCCTCCAAAGTACGCATAAATATGCATGTCAAATTCACATTCAATAGTAATTTGTCTCTTAGTTATGATATTGCTTGCAATTGACAAAATAGTGCAAATATTGTAACTGCGGTTGTTGATTGTTGGCTGTTTCGAGAAATCATATCTTGATTTAAGTACACATTTGGCAGTGATCTCCTTGTTCTGGATTGTGGCGTGTATGGGTTCATAGAAGTTTTCTGCAAGAAGACCCTCGTCTTTGCGCCAATTTTCATAAATATAGCAGAATATTCAGTACAGATTTGTTTGGTGTCCCAATTGCTCAATTTCTTTTCTTTGTTGTATTAGTTTTTACAATTTTCTTTGTTTTATTTTCATGCAGGACAATGGTCTTGTGCCTATAGTAGAACCGGAGATTCTTCTTGATGGTGATCATCCTATTGAGAGGACACTTGAGGTGGCAGAGCGGGTTTGGGCAGAAGTTTTCTACTACTTGGCTGAGAACAATGTTATTTTTGAAGGTATCCTACTTAAGCCCAGCATGGTTACCCCAGGGGCTGAGCACAAGGAGAGAGCTTCTCCAGAAACCATTGCCAAATATACACTCACCATGCTTAACAGGAGAGTACCTCCCGCCGTTCCTGGAATCATGGTACACATGCCCCATCCATTTATGAGTTTTTTTGCATGTTGAGTTCTGATTCTTCTAACATACTCTAGTATGATATATTAACAAAATATGTTTTTGTTAAAACTATTTTGGTTAATAATGCGGAAATATATCAGTAACGTTGACTTTTATGATGGTAATTACAATTATTTTGGTATAAACTTAACCCTTTGGGAATATTAGGTAGGCTGCAGATGAGGACATGATGCTGTTATAGCTCCATTAACTTCGTTAGTTTTTTCCTTTCTATTAAACTTCCCATTTTATTACTCTTCGAATGCTATCTAGTCACTCATCTCCACTTATTTTAGCTTAGGATTTTAACCACATGCCTAATATTTATGTAGTTGTACTTCAAGATAGGGTGTTTAGTTCCACTTTTCAAGTTTTCAGATTAAAAAAAAAAAAAAGAGCTTAAAATGTCTACTTTTACGAATCCGGGTTTTTAGATGCATTTTTTCAAGCTAGCTTTTCCCTAGCTAAAATCAAATTTCTTTTTGAAGTGCGAACAATTGTGCCAAATTCGGTTTACACTTCTATACTTCTATGCTAGTTGATATCACTTTGATATCCTAAGCTAATTTGCTTGTCTACTTTGTAGTTTTTGTCGGGTGGACAATCTGAAATGGAGGCAACTCTGAACCTCAATGCTATGAATCAAAGTCCCAACCCTTGGCACGTTTCCTTCTCTTATGCACGTGCATTGCAAAACAGTGTGCTCAAGTCTTGGCAAGGACGTCCTGAGAACATTGAAGCTGCACAAAAGGCTCTTTTGAGTCGTGCGAAAGCAAATTCCTTAGCTCAGCTCGGAAGCTACTCTGCTGATGGCGAGAGTGATGATGCAAAAAAGGGCATGTTCGTCAAGGGCTATACCTACTAACCAACGATAGTCTGTCTTGCGCTTTCTTGGCCTACACTAGGCTTCGTACTTAATATAGTGCATCTTGTTTTCCTCGTTAGCTATGATTGCGTGGCTTAGTTGTTTTGAATAATGGCTTGTGGGAAAAACACAAATTTGAATCCCAACCCAGCAGAAGGTTGAGGTTCGAGAAATAGAGTATGTATGTACCATTCTCGAAAGCATTTCTGTTAAACTACTTTTGGGTCTTGAAATGTACCGAGATTTTGTTCCTCTCTCTCATGCAAACTCGGATTTTTTGGGAAGTTTTCAGTGCTACTCTTTTTGTACTATCTGATGGCTATATATTATCGCTACTTCGATGTGTGCCCGTGCTCCTGCGTATACTAGCGTATATAAATTGGCGTGGTTAGATTTGTGTAATGAAGGACAGTCCGTCTATCCGCAGGCACGCGTACGTAACGCGCACGCACACATTTAAACCGTCCATTTCAACAAATCATTGGTTCGGATCTTAATGTCAAAGAGTAAATAATATCTGGACCATCCAAAAGCATTTTCGACGGTTTGAGATGCACTATCCGTGCACGGATGTTAGTTCACGAAGTAATTTTGAATGAAGGATCCACACCCCTAAGCCACTTTGACTTGTACTAGTCTTTGTTTCCCAGTGTAGCATGAAACAGGTATTGGTGCTTTTCCTGAAACATGAGTTATGCCAAGGCAGGATATTGCTGTTGGAAGTTCAGATACTTTTAGATAGATATCGCGGTAGGGGTGCAAACAAGAGCTCGAGCTCGGCTCATTTAGTAAATTGAGGAAAAAAAAAAAACGACCTCGAGCCCCCTAACGAGCCAAGTCAGGGTTAAGTAAAGCCAAGTCAGGGTAAATTACTTAACGAGCCTCCTTAAACGAGCCGAGCCTACATAAACAAGTTGAGTTTTACCGAACTCGTTTACTAAACGAGTCTAAAACTCAAGTTCGAGCTTGGCTCGATTACTAAACGAGCTGAACGAGCTGCTTACGAACAACTCGGTTCGTTTGTAGACCTAGATCGATATCTGTATAACTTCTTTTGTTAGTTTTAGATTTAACTTTTACTCTCGAACACCTCCACCGCTGCTGTGTCTCTCCATTTCCGCCCTCCATCACTACCGTGTCTCTCCATTGCCGTCGCCAACACCCTACTCCTACTGCCACTACGACCCTCTTGCTGCGATAAACACTGCCACCACAACTTCACCACAACCCTTGCGCTATAAACTTTTTGTCTAATGACTTTTTTTCCGGTATTTTAATATATTTTTTAAAATTTTGTTCTTTTTTTTAGATTAATCATATTTTTCGGTATTTTAAGCATTTTCTGGTATTTTAAGTATTTTACGTTTGCCACATAAGCATTTCCCGTCGTTAATTTGACAGAAGGGCAAAATTGAAATTCGTCTAAAACTATAAGGACGAAATTGACACAAAATATTTTGTAATGACGAAATTGAAACTTGGTATATTTTGTAGGGACAATAATAATAGATAATCCTTTGTTTTTTTTTAAGTTGTAGAAGTGAAGACCGCGACTATTTGCTCCACTCATTCCCTCTTTATTTTAGGAAGCAGAACAAACAATAATATCTTTGACTCCATCCTTATTTGCTATGCAAAGGTGTTAGCATATAGATGACGTGTTATTTGACAGTATGTCAGTATCTATTCGATCTAATATATAAAGGGTGAATCCAAGTGGTGTCTCCTTCTTTTGAAACTCTGTCACAAAAGTAATTTCCTAATTGCTCTCCAAAATTTAAGTATTTACAACTACTTTTAAAAAACCTTCATGGGCAAACTAGTAATCGATTAGAAACCACCCATCATAACGACCACCCCACAACCCACTACCCCACCCCTCCTAAAAAATGTGCACATACATTATACAGCTTAAAGGAAAGGAAGAGAGTCCAAATACGGAATTACATTTTACATTATTAAAATAAACGCCCCTTTGTTCCTCATTGCAAAACTTAAGCTACCGTCGCATCGCCCACAACCATGATCAACTAGTGGGCGTGTGGATTGCCGTTGGGGCTTGGCTATCATTGGAGTTCTTGTTTTATGTGAATTTCTTTTAGAAAAGCCTAGTACTGTACTACTGTTAATTGAGGTGGGAATGTATGCATAATGGCTTATGCTTTATTTATGAATTCACAGGCGCACTGTTGTCAGCATCCCTTGTGGTCCTTCTGCTTTGGCTGTGAAAGAAGCTCGTTTGGTGCTTTTCCTGAAACATGAGTACTTATGCCAAGGCAGGATATTGCTGTTGGAAGGTCAGATACTTTTAGATAGATATCCCCGTAGGGGTGCAAATGAGCCCCTTAACGAGCTGAGCCATGGTAAATTACTTAACAAGCCTCCTTAAACGAGCCGAGCCTGTATAAACAAGCCGGGCTTTTGCGAGCTGAGCTGAGCCGAGCTTTACCGGGCTCGTTTACTAAACGAGCCTAATGAAGTACTTTCGCTTGAGTTAGAAAATTGACTATTAATTGCAAGAGAAAAAAGAAAAGATAATGGAAGTGAGCTAGTGCTTAATTTGTGTTTGGGTTGCAATGGGATTTGTCACCCAAAGTGATTTACGGAAGTGGATTTCCAGTGTA
>JAXBDA010004821.1:0-27149 GCA_036023075.1 Gaultheria prostrata
GGTGTTTGTAACATTGAGCCTTTTTTATGTAGAAAAAAATATGCCTCATTCAAAATTCATAACGTGTTTTTTTTTTTGAACTCCAAAATTCATAAAGTAGTTGAGCATAAAAAATTTGGTGTAAAACATTCTCATAAATACATTATTCCCAAAAAAATTGGTGTAACTAATTTCTAATGATTTCCCGAAAAAGACAAGCAATTTGGGACGGAGGAAGTACTTAATACTAAGAGGGCAACCAAGCTTAAGGCCGGGTCTGGGCAACCCAAATGTCGGGGCCGGCACTGTATACAAGTAAATCATTTCTTTTCGACTTTTTTACGCAAATGGAGTATCTTTTATATCAAGGAACGCAGCAGAGAAAATAATTTTCTTTATCCTCTACTTCTTTACATCAAAAAAATTGGGGAATAATATTCATGCACCAAATTTTTTAGATGTGAACGGATCGAGTTAAGTGAGTAATTAAAGACAAGGCTGACTCAAAATTTACTCCTTGGGAAGATCCTTTGCATTTGATCACCGCGCATGCATTGTCTTCCACCGAACAGTACGGTACACATGCATGCAATAAATTTGAAAAATGCATGCAACTTTTGCACTCTCCGAAGCTACTTTTTCTTTTTGAGAATCTAAGGACAACTTTAGACAGGAGTACAAATTTTGAAAGCTTCTTTTAGGCCCATCACAACCCCTTAAATTTCAAAACAATAGGTTCTTAATTCGTTATATGGTCACTTTTTGTTTTTGAATCTTGTACTACAACGTTTTTCCACTGCTTTCACCTCTCTCTCTCTCTCTCTCTCTCTCTTCTTTTTCCTTTTTTGGTAGTACTTTGGGAAGAAGTTTTCACTTCTTTTGCACTGTGTTTTCATATCTGACTTTTCTTGTATTTCGCACTTTTTTGTTTCTTCAACACGGGGATGTAGTCCGTATTTCAACAAAAAAAAAAAATACTCACACATCACTTTTCACACATCACCCACACACCCCTCTCACATAGGGGTGGATCCCACATGTGGGACCAACCCTATGTGAGAGGAGGGTGTTGGTGATGTAGCATTGTTCGTATTTCAATTTAAAGGTGTCACCCAAAATCAATATCCTTTTTACCTCTGTTTCAGAAAGATGGTTTATCATAAAAAGCCAAGTAAGTTTTAGGTAAAGATCTTAATTAGTTCTTCAATTTATGAAATATAAGAAATTATGAACGGAGGTGCTCTCTGTCTTTATTAAAAAATTGAACCTTTTTTTTGGTAGTGAACTATCTTTACGGGCTAAAAGAGTAACTAGTATAAAAAAAAATACACGTGTTCGAAGGTTAATTGTTTATAATTCTTGAAAAGGTACACATTTTCAAATGTTAATAATTTATCAACATACTTTATACCGAAAATTACACATTTTTATCTATTAATCACTCATCAATGTGATTAATACTAAAATATGAGTTTTAAAGAATAACACTTTGACTGTAATAAAAATAATAAATTTTTTGAACCCGGGTAACATGTGCCACCTCGCCCCTTCATATCTCCGTCTCTCCTTCAATGGGGTTTGGTACTACTAATCAAAGCTGCACATAATGCCATGAGAGAGAAACCTACTATAAATTTGCAACAAAATTTGTAAAAACTTCTTTCCAATAAGTACATTTTACTGATACTAGCGGCTTCGCCACGTGCGTTGCACGTGGAACATTTCTTTTAACCAGTTATACATGTAATTTTGTTTGGAGTCGAGTGTCTCAGTGAGATCACAATAACCAATCTGAAGATGCAGCAATGAAAAAATGTCATGAAAACTACATTCCATGACCATCCTTATGCAATCAAATTTGTTGTAAACTTTGTTATGAATACTACATTGCATGACCATTATTATGCAATTAAATTTCACTGAGATTGGTCACAGTTTTTCGTTTGATAATTAACATTTTAAAAGAATTTATACAAACTTAATACAACCCAAGCCCATGAAAACGGGTTTCAACTTCCTCGCTACATTTAGGAGTTGAACCCAAAACATCAACACTCAAGTGAAGGTTGGCATAATATTTTTCAAGCTTCTACTTTTTCAACCATCTATAATTTAAATAGTGAGTAATATTATTGTCTCATAGGGAAACTACTTTTTTCCAACAATTAGATGCCACACCCTTCTAAAGAAGGGCTATCGTATTGTAAGAGAGCAGACAAATTAAACTAAGAGTAAAGATGATATTCGAACAACTATAGACCCGAAACATAACAGCGAGCCCATCATAAAATGGGAGTCCGGAAAGGAAACAAAGCTTTGCGATGATCAGATTGACAACCTCAAATTTCCAATAAAATTACCTTAATCTAAATTGTCTAACATATCTTTCGGAACATATGTATTTAACTTAAGAGGAGAGGGAGACACCAGTACCATTGCCCTCTACTGCTATGTTGAAATCTTAATGATGCTACATAACAGTGATCCCACAATAAACATGGGAGTCCGGAAAGAAAAGCTCACAAAGCTTTGCGATGATCAGATTGACAACCTCAAATTTCCAATAGAATTACCTTCATATTCTAAAAATTCTTGGATTTTTGCAGTATGAGATTGAATGCCACACATGTATTTAACTTAAGAGGAGGGAGAGACACCGCCAGTACTTAATCTTTCACCATCTCGAAACCGAACGCATCCGACTGCCCTTTGTTTGTTCCTCTTCTTCACTGGTAAATATTATGTTTAGGACCCAAAAAAATTTATGTTTGGGACCGAACCAAAGTCGCATCCAATTGCCCTTTGTTTGTCTCTCTTCAGAAGCGGATTTTTAGTCTTCTACACAGTTGGTCGTTTACCGCAAACGGAGTTGCAGTTTAATCCTAAAGAAGGTAAACGATTATGCAGTTATCTAGTTGGGGAAAAGAAGCCACTGTTATGAAAAAGTTGTGTCGGTTAAGGAAGGAAATTATAGAGTAATTAGGCGGAGGCCATGGGGCAATGTATTCATTTAGATTAATGGGGGTATTTTAGGAAAGAAAAAGTAGAAAACACCTTCGTACATTTAAAAGTAGTATACTAGATTATTTCTTTGAGAATATTTATAATGACTTGATTTTTTTGACTCTTTTCTACCCATTCCAAGTTTGGTGAATCCTTTTAACTTCTGGTCAATATTCCAGAGATATTGATTCATTTAAAGAAGCGATAAAGTTAATAACAAGAACCATATCGAAAAAAATTGACAGAAAAGTAAAAAAATTTAGAAAGGGTGTAATTTCATCTCTAGTGAGTTCGGTTCACATTTTTTTATGTTTCTAATTTTTCTCATCGGGAGGAATCAGAAAAAGAGACATTTTTAGTCAAAATTCTAAACATAGTTTGGAGAACATGAGAAGCCTCAACAAGTGACCTTTAGTTTCAGAAGGGAAAAAAAAACAGAGGCTTTTAGTGGGATTCGTATCCCACTGACTATGCTTTTCTGGTAAAATTTTGGTTACATCCCTGAAGAGTATCCAAAATGTTCTCATAAAATAAAATTTGGTAGAGCAATATTTGTCCCGAATGAAATTCACATTACAATAGCTTTGATCGTTATAGTACGCACCTCACATTCTTTGTATACTTGTGGGTAGAAATTTGGAGTACGAAGCATTCTGATTCTTGATAATAAAAAATAAAAATAAAAAAGCATTTCTGATTCTGATATTTCACTGTGAAGTGGAGTAAGATACAACTAAAAGGGTAATTCTATTTGCAACACATTCTTTGCTAAATACAACCCATTCTATGAGTAAATTGTGGTTGTATTTAGCAAAGAATGGGTTGCTAATAGAATTACCCCAACTAAAAAACTAGGACTTGTCCTTACAAAGGGTATCTTCTTTTGGGTGGTAAAGACTCACATTTTAATGCAAGAAAATGT
This sequence comes from Gaultheria prostrata, assembly GCA_036023075.1. Classification (NCBI taxonomy): domain Eukaryota; kingdom Viridiplantae; phylum Streptophyta; class Magnoliopsida; order Ericales; family Ericaceae; genus Gaultheria; species Gaultheria prostrata. Next base: position 3,905 of record JAXBDA010004821.1, read on the forward strand.
ATATCAATTGTACGTATATGTGCCATACTTAACTTGTGTTGGTAGCAGTTTTAAGCAATTTCCATTTGTGGATTGAGAGTACACAGAATTCAGAGAAACAAAATTTAGTGTTCCCCTTTTTGGCCAATTGAAGACATTTGAAGTAGATGAAGACAGAGAAGCACCATTTGTCAAGGGGCATAGGTTAGATCCTTCATTTATGCAAAGCAACAGAGAACAGGGTATGGACAAAACACTCCATTTCCCCATATCAAGCAAAATCTATTTTGAGATGACATATCGATATGTCAGGTTTGTGAATGATTTTTACGGGTCACGTATTTTTCCTTACTTTCAAAATTCTTTACTTGCAAAATTAGTAATGAACCATTAAAAACACTTTTAATCCGCCGCGAATTCGGAAAGTCCTGTGGACTCCTAACCCGGAATGCAGAGGAGCCTGATTCTATTTGTAAATGTCAAGTGTAAAACAAGGTGTGTGAGTAGAAGTATTTTGGCAATTTAGGCTGTAAAGTTGACCATTAATAAGTGGTACTTAAATACTCCCTCCATCCCTATTTAAATAATCCGCTTGGGAAACGTGTATTTTTGTGGATGTTAAAAAAGGCACCTCCTTAGAACGTTTAAATTTTTTTTTGCACCAAATTAAAATAGTCAATGAGCACTTTAATTTGGTATAAAAAAAATTAAAAAATTATATCGAGAAATATATTTTTTAGGGGTTTGAAATTGCACGTATTCCCGTATGGATCATTTAAAAAGGGACGGAGGGAGTATTGGTCATTTCTCATAGGGCGCTGTAGGTTTTCATCCCGATCATTTATGTTTTCATCTTTTTGGTTCGTGAAATACCGTGTGTACCTTTTTTTATTGATACGTATATAGTTTCCTAATCAAGGGAGATGTTATTAGAATCTAATATATTATTGCAGGATGAATTTTCGCGAGAAGGGTCGTGGGAGCGACAAGTAGCATGAGTTTATTGATTTGTCGTTTAGGATTTTGAGAGGAGAATGTGACTTAATTACCTGCATCAAAGATTTGTTATGAATCTCATTTAAATTTGAAACCCATCAATCTTGCTTTTATTTGATCTATAGAATCCTTATTTCCATAATTTCCGATCATAATTACGGAAACAGATATTGTATATCTTTAATTTCGGTATTCCAATTTCAATTGAACATGTGAACTACAATCTATTCACTAACCAGTTATTATATTGGCTTCTTTTTTCGATGCGGTATTCCAATTTCAATTTAAAAAGGATAAAATATTTGCTAGAAGCATATACATGGGTTCATAAAATTCACGTATATATCAGCATATTTGTATACATATGTAGTCTTTGGTGTTTCGTTTTTATTTTGGATTTCAATTTGTAAAACAATGGTACTGAGTTCTGTATATTTTTTTGGTAGTTCGTCATATTTCCTAAATCGCTTATAATTAGGAAATAATTTAAGAAAATAATATTTCTTAAATCATGCTTATAATTAGGAAATGTTTTGAAAAAAAATTGTTGACAATGCATGGTTTATGCATTTTCAAAATTGTAAACCGCAATTGCATTTCAAAAAAAAAAAAAAAAGCCAGTATAAAGCAAAAGTCACTATGAGTCGGAACAAACTTTAGCACAGTGCCGCACATGCATATCGAAAAATGTAGTCCTTAATCTAAACTTCATTAATAATTTGTCTTCTTCTCTAGATGTTTGATCTTCTTTTATCAATATTCTTCATCCAACCGCCTTTGTAACAGTTGACAAGTTTTCCACCCTTTTTTTTTTAACGGCGAAAAATAGGATTTTAATAATCTTTGAAGGAATAGATATGAAGATTAAAAGGACAATCATATGCCAACCAAAGCCTCGAAGAGGTTGGCTACTAACAGGATAATAGCATCAGAAATAGAATAATCGACTAAGTTGCATACCTTTTAACGACCTTCTTCTATTCCGTTTTTATGATTTGTTAGTCTGATTTTTGGTATTGGAGAGGAATTAGTTGATAATTTATAGTGGAAATAGTTTGACTTAGACTAAGAAAAGTTTTGAGAAATATTGATACTTGGAATGTTTTTATACTTATTTTATCTGTACGATACTTTCAGCAAGGTTGGTCCATTAAAAATAATTTTGGATAGCTAAATAAATAATTTTCTTGCAGAAAAAACGTAAAGTTACTATGTATGTTTCGTGCCAATTTTAGGAAAATTAATAGGTTTTAATTTGCTAGATAATTTATTCGTATGCTAAAATAAACCTTCTAGATATTTTTGCTTTGGTTTAATCTAGTAATTTCTATCAGGATGCTCGCGTTGTAGGAAAATGAAAAATTATACTAATTCTATGGTAACATGTTATCTCTTTTTTCGATCGGCTGCTGAATGTTGACCTTTTTTTCGATCGGCTGCTGAATGTTATCCTTAACATAAATACATATTGTTGTTGTATTTATTTTGATTGCTCACCAATGAGGAGTTAGTCCGGTGGTGAAAACTCAGACTTTGTTTAAAGGCCTAGGTTTGAGTCCCCCCATAACCCCTTATTGGGGTTAAATGCCTAAACATATTCCCTAAAATCACTCTCACATGGTGAGACCTTAGCTTCAGTCCTAAGACTCCTGACATAGGTTTGGTAGGGTCCCTTACAGTTGTGGTATAAAAGAGGTGGGTAGCATATATGCAATTTCATTTCATGTACTAATAATAAATTACTTCCAACTGCCTGCTTAAAATTTAAGTGCATTGCATGGGTTTATAAGTGTTCAAAGATTAATTACTTCTAATATCTAAAAAGATGCACATTTTCATAGATTAATCATCCATCAACATTCTTGATACACAAAAATTACACACGTTCATCGATTAATCACTCATCAATATGCTTATAGCAAAAATAATACACACATTTTGAATAATAGCACTACTCTTGCAATACCAAAATAGTTTTTTTTCTTGGGACCTGGGTGTCAAGTGCACATCCACCCCCTCTTGAGCTCCATCACTGGCAAAGTGGTCTTCTTGACTAGAGACCCAGGGGCCACTGGTGGTAATGCCTGGTCGTTACCTCCAGGGCCCCGAAATTTGTCGAGCTGCGAGCATGGGCCGGAGATCCGGTTATCAAAAAAAAAAGAAAACACTGTCACTTCACCCCGTGAATAGCACGGGTTCTTCACTAGTTTATATAAATATAATTTCCAAATCAAGGGAGATTTGATTGACTATTTCAAACGGATTACAAATATTCAAAATCGTGGATACACCAAATTTAACATGGATCACATTCATAATCCTTAACATGTTTATTTGGAAGATCTACCATGTAAGATCCAATTGTACCATGTTTACTATCTCGTATTTATTTTTACCATGTAAGATCCAATTTTAACGAACATGGCTAATTTATACATCAATTCCGTATAAAAACATGGTAATTTTGCTACATTGTACAATAAAAATATCGACCAACTAAAAATTTTATACATTAATATTGAAACACGGTAAATTCATTACATTGCACACTTTTGGTGACAACCTCGTGACAAAATCGTTGTCACTACAGATCAATTTTTTTTGTAATTGTAGTGGCTTGTTCAAGATTGGTTTGAAACCTTAAAGAGCTTCAAAAAAATGTTCAAGCTTGGTTTGTTTATGTACCAAATTGATCTTGAGCAAGCTTTTACCAAGCAAACACGAGCTCGAACTCGAGTAGCTTGGTTTGTTTAGCAGCCCTAGGTTTTGGTGGAGCTTAATTGGAGATGGTGATGATTATGGTGGAGATTTGGCCAGCGATGGTTGATGGCGATGGTAGTGCAGCATTGGAGAGGGGGGGTGAAAGCTAGGCTTGAAATGTTGGCTCTCATATACCAAAAGCTAAAGAGAGAGAATGTGGATTTCAAAAATGGTATCCATATCCCTATAATCACGCCTAGGACCTTCAATTCTATGTGTTAGTCCCAAAAATCTTTGATATATATATAGTAATCATATTTGTATCAATGGAGGTGAAACTAGATTCGGGATGAAAAAATAACTGTTCAAATTAACAAGGATGAAAACTTATTTGGTATATTGTTTAATCAACTCATAAATTATCAAAACCCTTGGCCTTTAAATAACTCTTATATTATCATGCCCTCGGCATTTAAAAATATTTTAGAATAAACTGGTTGCTAAAGAGATTAAGGTTGCGAACGTGCCGAGCCCTGTCGAATTTTGAAATTTTCGAGCCTAACTCTTTCAAATTATTGAGCTTCGAACTAGTTAGTGTTTATGAAACTCAAGTTTGGCTTGAGCTTTAGTCAAATAGGGGCCTGTTTGGGCACCAGTTTTTCGCATTTTCGCACTTTCTCGTTCTCTTTTTTCGTTTTTGGCTGTTTGGGCGCCTTAAACACAGAAGTCATTCTCCAAAACTCATTTGCCAAGTTTTACGTTATAAGCAAAAACTCAAAAACAGGTCTCCCCTTCCTTTTCGCATTCCCGTTTTCCCATTCTCCTTTCAAATTTTCCCCTCATCTTCTCTCCTATATCTACCCTTCTTCTTCTTTAGTTCAGATAATAAAGGGAAACCCATAAATTAAAAATTTCCATTTTTTCACCCAATTAGGCTTAGAAATCCCGCAAAAAAAAATTAAAATCATGAGACTAATAGAGGGAAACCCAGAAAATAAAAAATCATCAAAACTAAAAGAGGGAGAAATCATGAAAATAATACAGAGATGCACAGATTTCGTCGGACCTCCAAAAATGCATAAATTTTGTCGGACCTCCATTCTTGGGACTTGATTATCACTCGCGGTGGGATGATCGGTTTTGGTGGGGATGATTGGTAGGAGTGAGAGGGGCTGGCGGTGGATGTGAGAGAGCGAGGCAGATATGTGAATCTCAGAGAGAGACACAATATTTACAAAGTATATTTGAGAAATTAATCAAGTGGTTTGTTTGTTCCCACGAAGCCTAGATCCAATGGTCTAAAATTAATTAGACAATCCAAATGCCATAAACCATCAGCAATTGTACCGTACACATTTAAAAAAAACTTCCTAAAAATAATAAATAAACGAGGGTAAAATGATAAAACAATCAACCATAACTCATTTTCATCATTATTCTCCCAAACACTACTTTTGTTGCAAAATATATTATGTACATTTCTCTCAAACACTCATCCTAAATTCAAAACACATTCTGATCATAATCCAAAAAATCAAAAATCAAAAACTGAAAAGTAAGCTTCTAAACGCCCCTTTCGTATAGACGAGTTGAACTCGGCTCGCGATTGTGCCAAAATCGAGCTCTTTACTACGTATGCTACTTCCCCGTCCCATTTCTTGATCCATTTTTCTATCTTGGGATGTCTCCTAAGGGCATCTTCAATCAAGCTCTAAATCTCCAAAATAGAGACCGAATGTGACATATCGAGAGAAGATTTTGTAATTTACCTCATTTATCCTTCAACTTTTTATACTTTTTTGAGGGACCAACCGTCCTTTTTAGAGATTTGGAGACCAAAAGGGAGGTATGAGTCACATCAAAAGGTATTTATTACCTACATTGCACTTTATCTCGACTTTTAAATTGTTCATACTCTTTTATACAACTTTTGTACTTTTTGGAGAGACCCACCGTCCTTTTTAGAGATTTGGAGACCAAAAGGGAGGTAAAAAGTACAAAAGTTGTATAGAAGAGTATGAACAATTTTAAAAATCGAGATAAAGTGCAATGTAGGTAATAAATACCTTTTGATGTGACTTAACGTATACTTACGTATGTTCTCTTAAAAAGTTAATATTCTAATGGGATAGAAGAAGTACCATATATTTTGTGTTCGCCAAGCTACTCCAACCGAGCTTTGCTCATCTAGACAATGAGCTAACTAGACTTGAACTTGTCATTTAACCTCACGTGCTGAGTTCATACCGATTCATGATATGTCAATGCAATTTTGCTTATTGCACTTCTCTTTACTATTGATTGTTTTCTTCTAGAGATTTGTCCATGTTGTCTGAACTAAATAGAAGAAGAAATGTAATAGACAAATATAATGATGTCCCCAAAAGTTATTGAAATATTTTCAACAATATGTATACAGTCAAGATCCAGTCCACATCCTTACAATGTGGACTCCGTTCGTACCTTCACTTTTCCGATCAAATTTTCATGATCTGCACCGTCCAATGTATTTAAAAAGTGTTTCTATGGGTCCACACGTGATATCACCAAAAAAATGACCGGGTAGGGTTTAATCTAAGCAGTTTTTCATAAAAATGCATATATACAGTTTTTATGAAAAATTGCACAGCTCAACCCTTAAAAATACCTTCTAAACACATTGGACGGTTCAAATCATGAAAATTTAATTAGAAAAGTGAAGATATGGACGGAGTCCGTATTTTAAGGTTGTGGACCGAATATAACTGAGAAAACATAGGTAAGTATAGTTAAGTATAGTCCGCTAGTGCTAGTCTGTAAAATAGGTTATATCAATTTCGTACACATTATAAAGAAGAGAATACATTCAAATTCATCCATAGATACCTAGTATATAGGTACTAGAGAAAAATTGAATAAAATAGGAGTAACATGTTAGGCAAAAGAGATGACATTCGAAGGCATTTTCTTTTTGATACAAGAACATCAATACAGTTTACAATTCTCAAAGTGAAAGTGAGAGAAGGCTTGAGCTCTAACTTGGATGAAGCACTGAATCACTTGGATTGTTGAAAGTTTGGTCCTATTTTTTTATGGGTTCAATTTTTATTTGATCCAAACTTTATGACAAAATAATACTAGCATTTTTTAACCTCCACCTTGTTGTGTGAAGTCACTTCTTGTTCGAATGAATCCTTAACAAGCTAAGCCTTGAACAACTCTATTTGTTTACGTCCCTACCAATGTTTTGAAATTGGGTTACGTATCGTGTATCGTTTTTCTTGTTTTATAAATCGTATCGGGATACATATCGTGTATCGTAAGATACGTTAACCATAATCAATATACAATTAACAAGTATTTATGTCTAATAACACCAACAAACTAAGTTTTTAAGTTGCAAAATTTCAAGTCTCTCAACTGGGATTTATCAGATTGAGGTTTTCCGCTACCTTAGTCAAAGACAGAAAATAAAATCCCTAACAATATTCTCCCAAAGAACGATTGAAGTATGATTTTTCGCTTTACATTGATCTTGGATATCCTTCAAATGGTTTGAATGTTGCTCAAACAATTTAGATTAATGCGTTTGAGGTTCCACTTCTTCCAATAATATTTAAATTTCTTCCATTAAGTAATCGTAGGATACGTACTGAATCGGGATACGCATACATAGGATACGCCATCGTATCGTAGGATTTCTATGCGAAAAGGATACGCAATGGGATATGTATCGTTTTCCTAAGGAGACGATACGAATTGTAGGATACGTATCGTGTATCGTAGGATTTTAACAACAATGGTCCCTACTACATGAGATGCCATGCAACATTGAAGACTCCCATATTTGTCTACAATCTTCAACTGTGGAAGATGAGAAGTATGTTAGTTATGTATTCAACTTTCTTTTTATAAAATGATTATTTATGTATATTTATCATATCGCCTCACTCGTAAGATTTGAACAAGATTCAATCTAGCCATTGCTGTGGTGTTGTTTTCTTTACTGCCTTGCTTGCTGCGGTAATTAAGGTTTGTCTGAAGCAAAAACTGTATTGCGCAGTCACGCGCGGAGATTTAACACACACTCAAAATTCAGCATGAAATTCGGATCCTCAGTACTTTGAGAATTGTAATTGAGCTCCTGCGGCCCTTTCATTTATTGTCAATTAATTTTAAATTTTGAAGCCTCTTCTTAATTTAAGTGTCCCCTGTTAACAATAACAAGACCTAATATTCTACCCCATTTGTCTCCATCTACAAGGCTTATATGGTAATTATACTTCATTATAGGGATTGAACCTGCAAATTTAAGAGGATACTCAAACATTAATACTTTAATAGTGCATTTTATATATCTTAAAAAATATACAACGAGCCTAACAACAATTTGCTCCAGTACTACAGAAAGCCGAAGCTTCCATTAGAAACCATTAATTATACAAGATGATACACCAATACAATCAGTTATTGAGCTTCGATTATTTCAACTTGACATTTGCAAGATCAAACCAGATTTGCTTGAAGACCTTGATAATCATCTCATGATACTCATCCGAATTCAATTGAAGATAGCAAGCAAGAAGATCTTCCAAATCCTTTGACGTCCTTATATTATTCTCTACAATCATCTCCACCATTGATGCTCTGAAATCCCTTCTCGGATCCGACGATGACTTCACCACCGCGAAGCTCCGGCCACCGGAGTTCAACGGCGACCCACTTTTCCGGCCAGTCGCTTGAATCCTCCTACTCCCAATTCTTGGAGAATTAGTGCGAATTCTCACTCCAGGTGAACTCACAGAGAGTCGTCGAACGGAGGAAACAGAGCTCGTCCTTTGTTTTTCTATAACATTAGTAATACAACCATGAGAACGAACGACTTTTTCCTCAAATTCAACTGAATTCCTTGGTTTCTGATCCTTTTTGGTTAGGATTGGATTGAGTTCAACCTCGGTAACGGCAGTGAAGACGTCGGATTTCGCTTTCAATGAGTTGTCGATTATGTCGATAACGATGTCGTTTTCGGGATTTTGGTCATGGTCAGAGCCCAATTCTGGTAACAGAGATTCGGGTTCGAATGAACTATCAAGGGGGGGAATTGGGTAGTCGCCGGATCTTAAATCGAGAGAGGCACGGCAGCCGCAACTGGCAGAAACAGAGGTGGTGATGAGCTTCTGAGATGATGGCCTGTTGATTGAAGCTATGGTTCTTCTCCTTGAGTAGTTGCTGCTCTTCTGTTTGAGTGATTTTCTTGGGGATTCTTGGAAATGGGTTTCTGGGTATTGTTTGGGTGATTTTTTAAGAGATTCCTGGAAATGGGTGTTGGGGTCTTGGATTGGAGGTGGTTGTGAGGGAGGATTGAAGTGTCTTGTGAAGTAGTAGGATTTGCGCTGGTGAGAGAGGGTGGTGTTTTGGGGTTGGTTTTGTAATTTGGAAACCTGTGGAGGAATTGAAGTGGTTATAGTTGATGATGATGATGATGATGAAGATAATGATGAAGAAGTGAGAGATGATGTTGTTGATGATGATGATGATGATGATGAAGTGGGTGGTGGTTTTTTCTTTTTGGTTGGGTCGGGATTGATGGTGTTTTTTGGGTTTCTGGTTCTGGTGCTGCCCATGTCCTTGAGCTTGTAAAACCAGGCATTAGGTATCATTTCTGATAACCTAAACTTCTTGTAACCCATCAAAATCCTCTCTCTCTTTCTCTCTCTCTCTCTCTCTCAAGAAGAGGACTCTTTTTCTCTGTGAGAAGTGTTGGTTCTTTAATGGGTTAAGGGAGTGATTGCAGAAGATAAATAGACACAGACTTTTGTGGGGGAAAGATGGGGCCAGAAACGAAAGAAAGGACAAATGGGGCACAAAAGCGAATAAGATAGAACCCGGTGGTGGGTGGCTTTTCCTTGTTAATGGTTCCTAATGACAAATGCCCCTTAATTTCCGGACTCAAACAGTAAAACTCTTTTTCTTTTATTATCACCTCACTTTTGTGTTTATTTTGAACTCATTGTGCTATGATTCTCATCCGCATGAACCCTACTTGGATTGATTAATGATGAGTTTCCGTTGCTGTATTTTCGTACTACAAGCTATATATTTCAGTTGATGTGTTTAAAGAAAATAATTTGAAAAAAAGTATCAAAAATACAAAAAATGGCTTAGTGGAAACCCAGCCTAAATCCCTCCCCATTCTCTTGGGATCATCTCCAATCCCTAAAAGGGGCTGGATCCGGCAGTGGTTTTTTGCGAAATTTTTTTCGCACTCATTTCAACGTTTAGAAAGATTTTCAAAACAAATGTGAAATATTGCTTCGACATAAATATATTCTGAAATTATATGTATTGAAAATGTTTTTGAGACAATTGATGGTCTTGATGACTTCTTGAATGTGAACTACTCTTATCGTCAAAGGGAGCTTGAAAAACTCAAAAAGAGCCTCAACTAGATGTGTAATATAACCGTTGTTGAATGATTTGGTAATTGACATCTATATTAATTATTTGAGGTTTGATTAGCTTTACATTTAATAAGTAACGATGGGAAAGAAAGGGAAAGAAAGGGGGAGGTGAAACAAAAGAATAGAGAACTAAAAAATTAGAAGTAATAGTGAGAGTCAGGTTTTTTTTCCTTTGTTTTGTTTTGGGGATGGGTTGATTGATATCAGAATTGCACATGTTTCTTCTTCTTAGAGCATCACCAGTGGTATAACTAAAACTGGATAATCAAAAGTTGCCACATCAAATTTTGATTATTCATACAAGACATTTATAAAGTTAACAATGTGGAATGTCACAATGGTATTTTGTGTCCATAATAATAAAAAAAGTACTACACTCTATTTTTATTCATAAAATAAGCACAACTTTAAATTTGTATATATTTGTTTTATAATATTAGTACTATTTAAAATATATTCACAATACCTTTAAAATGAGACCAATCTTGAACATATTTTCAATTTTTTTTTATTATTGATAATTTCAATTTTTTTAGAGAAAGTGCAAAAAAATTGAGTTTTGAAGTAAGTATTTGAAAAATGGAGGGAGAATGTTGTTTCTTTTGAATTCATTCTACCAAAAAAGACTTATAAATAGGATGTGGTCCCCAAAATTTGGTTATTGAGAAAATGTTGTTACTTTTGATTATCCAAATGCCAAAATTTGGTTATTAGCTAAAAGGTTGTTATCTTTGATTATGCCAATGTGAGCCAATTTTTGAACAAACATTGTTAACTTTAGTTATTTAGATGTTTTGATTATTCCATTAGTGATGCTCTTACATCTTAGAGCAACACCAACACTGCTAGGCAAAATAACTAGCTGAAAGTACCAAAAAAAGTACATGTTCTACTTTGCCTATTCAATTTTTCACACCACCATTCCAACACTACTCTCTATTCTTGCTATCCATCCAAACTAACAAAACTAATTTTTCATATCAAACAATAAACAAACATCAAATGTTCACAAATTTGCAAAGGTGGCATCTATACAAAGATCACATAGCATTTTTCAATGGGTTATAGTTTTTCGACGGCTATGTTTTTTTGTAAGCAAAGGAAAAAAAATTCTAAGCAAAAGGAAATTTATTAATTTATAGAACGCAACTTGAGAACCGTCCAACAGTAGCATCCAAGAATTCTTGGATTGCAAGTGCAAGTGCTTGGCACCATGGCTGCTTGGTAACGGCTATATTAGAGTATCAAACAAAAAATCCCAGATGAGCACACAATTGATCACAATCTAGTAACAAGGTTTAGGCCGGAGCCTATACAAATATTTTTACCAAGGAAATTTGATCCAAATTCTTCTTGGTCTATCTTTTCTGCTGGTTTCTCTTGGCGAGGTCTTCTTTCATTCATGACATTCATCCCTTCTACTTCTGTGGCTGGCGTTACTATTGACACCGGATTTTGCCCCACCCCTATTTCTTTAAATCAAGTTGATGACGTCGACGCCGGCCATCAGAAATCATAAACAACTTTACCGTGTAGAACACGTGATTCCCGGTAAAAGGTAAACTGGCACGGTAAAACTACCGATGCCACGAAACTCAATTTCCAATATCAATTTTATCTAACCCTGCATGTGCATTGCTTGTGTAGGGAAGGTCAGCACATTGACCTACATGGAGGAATCTCAAGGTTGACCTCCCAATGAGATGATGACAAATGTCACACACCACCGCGTGACACGTGGCACCGGCGCGCGGCACTGACCGCTCGGAGCCATCAGCGCGGGCTACCCCACGCGGTAGCTCCCAGTTGCGCGCCTTTCAAGGCCCAACTGAAGAAACTTCTCCATATTACTATGGGCCATCCATACATGGAGAAAAGCCCATAAGTCACATGACTGGCGCGACTCAGATAAATGGGCGAGAACACGAGAAGCTAGTCTATTCTAGCCCAAGTGATCATAATTGCTTTGGTCTGAAGGCAGGACCTGAGGGGCCCCCTGAGGCTTGGTTGCGGTATAGGCATGACCGAACAGGTCATGACCTTACCCACACGGGAATAAAGGGAGATCCTTTGGTTTGGTGGCTATAAAAGAATAAGAGGCTCTCTGCGCGAGGGGTGGAGTAGCGCCCCCGAGTAAGCCGCGCGGTGGGTGACATCACCCGCGCAGTCAAGATGTACGGAGGGGACACGTGTTCTCATGTTATAGGGCGACAGCCTGGCGCTTGATCATTGGCTCAGGTTGCCTATAAATATGAGACATTCCCTCACGTTCCCAAGGTTGATTCTAGAGAGAGAAAGTGGATAATCACTAATTTGGAAGGAGAACATTCTTCCCAGTGAGGTCATTCCATTCTCTAGGCCATTTGGGACTGTCATAGACTAGTCTAAGAGCTATCTTCTGCCTTAGTCTCTTCTGTACACTCCTGCTCTGTTCTTCACCCTTCCTCTTGATCACACTTTTCCTTTTTATGTTGTTTAATGTTAATTATTCTTGCCTCTCCAGCTCATATATTGACTTGTCACAGAACCTCACCTACAAGTAGTATTCATACTTAGAATTGTACTGGTTCGGCAACTGCCCGGGCCAGCCGCGCGTCCAAATCGGATGTCTATATATTGCGCATTCATATTCAGTCAGTCTAGATATTCATGAAATATATCTAAGAATAAACGTACACTGCGGATGTACACCGCGTCAGTCTCGTTAGGGTTTTGCGGCAAGGAATACCAAAAGACTGTCATAATGGCGTATGCGCCAAAGGGGTTTGCTACTTCAAACGGGTCCATTGCGTGGCTCTACCATTGTAACAACCCGGATTTTTCCCCTATTTTTGTTTTCGAATAAAATAAATTTTCTAATTTCATTAATCTTTTTTTTATTAATTAGCTAATTTATTTTTGGTCAACTGACTCTATACTTCCCACATATAAGGATGCATATGTGAATTCAATTACCCTAACTATTCCATTTTGTCCTAACCTAATTACTCCCTAACTGCATTTTCTCCTCCTAGCCGTGCCATCAGCTTCACCTCTATCAAGTCATCACCTCTCATGTCCTTCCATGTTTAGCTATATATAACCTCTTCTCAACCAATTAGAACCTAACACACCCTATAATTACTTTCCTTTAACTATTAAGTAATAGCCACACTCTTAACACCTCTTTGTCCAATTGGTTTAAGCCTTCCCTATACTTCTCACTCTCCTACCCTACCTTCTAAAACAAATACTCCACACCCTCCCTCCAATTTATTTCGGCAGAGAGAGAGAGATATATATAGTAAAGTCACGCCAGAGACAAGGAAAGAAAGGAAGAAGAAGAAGAAGAAAGGAGAAGAAGTTTAGTCCGTTCGACGCGACCGAGGCCCATTCCAATCACTCCGGTTTAGCTAAATCTTCGCAAGAGAGGTAGGTTACGTCCTACCAAACCCTTTGATGTGTTTAAATGTGATTTTCGTGGAATAGAAACAAGAACCCAGTAGTTCAACTACGAAAAATCGAAACTGTTGCAAACTGCAGAAAACTTTTTGCTAGCACTGACTTCAAATCTATTTCTTGAACTATTGAGACCTAATCTTACGGTGAATGTTTGTAGCTAAATATATTGACATGTTAGCTATCATTTCCAATTGGAATCACTCAAGATCAACGGTTAGATCTCCCTGAATATCAGTTTTACTAAACTGTGTCAGTTTTGGACCAGATTTGTACTAAGGTCTTTTTACCTCACTTAAGTACATTTTTAGACTGCGAGTTTTACTTGAACAATGTTCCTAACTCCCTGAACTACTATCCTGTTAAATTTCAAAAGATTTCGGTTTAGTTTGATGCCTTAAGTGGACTAAAAACTCTTAGCGTTTAGTGGTAAAAGAAGAGAGATCAATCATGGCAGTAAATCAAACGAGTTCCTAGGTGATCTGATTTTAAATCCAACAGTGAAATTTTGTAGGATGGTGGATAAATGTGTTAGCTAACCATTGTAGTTAAAATCGCTTAAAATCAACGGGCGGATCTTGGTTTATAAATTTTTTTGTGAACTGTGACGGTGGGAATCAAATTCGTTTCATAACCCTTTAACTGTTAAGAACATTTTGGCTTCGCACTCAAAATGGATGTGTTTCTGATCGTTCACACTTGCTCTATGATTTTATTGGGTCTTTGTTATTATTGAATTCATATCTGTCTTTAATGATTATATGTAGCATTGTAAATTTATGTTCGAGTAACGTAGATGGGGCAGTGGGAACACGAGTGGTTGCGGATTTCGAGAAAACACTGTAGATGTGATTTGAAATAAGAAAAATGAAAGATGGAAATGCGTGGAAATATTGTTGAGCTGATGAGCTGTGGTTCCGGGGGTGACCGGAGTGGGCCCCGGACGGATAATTGTTTTGAATACGAAACCTTGGATAGGACATGGTGGTGATTGACTCTCAAGAATTGTCGGGTTATAAGTGTGGCACTGTGCTTGCGTCACAGCCCAGGGATGAGTTGTGGGGCCACACTCCCGGTGAATCTTGTTTTCGTGCCTTGGGGTCATGGAAGTGGTACTCGGGTATATAACCTTGGTTCTTCGTCCGGATCTTTGCAAGGGGGAGTCGAATCACACTAATTGCCCTATGCCGGAGGTTGAAGGGTAGGATGGATCTCGTGGCAGAGAATCCTAGATGACACGTAGGTTAATGGCTAGTAATTAATCAGTGTTGTTATTTGTGCCATCTTCTATTATTCGTTTATTGTGCATGTTTATGTGTTAGATACGTGGGGTTAAGTAGGGTTAGGATATTCCTACTGGGCTTTTTAAGCTCGCGGGTACTTGTACCGCGGTGATTTATCACCAGGTAATGAAGATGGAGCAGAGGCGCAATATAATGGAAAACAGTGATGCTGAGGAATGAGTCAACGAGCATGTGGAGGCCAGATCAGTAGATTTCTAGATGTTTTGAACGTTGGAATTAAATTGCTAAATCTCATTTCGAAAAATTGTAATATTTTGACTGTTTAACTTCAATTCGATATGGTTGTAAAACTATAACACTTGCTTTTCATACGGTATTATGTTGAGCCTATGAAGTCTTTTGTGAAATTGCCTTTGAAAATTATTTTGACGTTTCCCAAAAATCGGGGCGTTACAACCATCACCTCTGGGTCTTTTCTGTATCTTCTGAGATCGCTATAACCTTGACCTAACTAGCCGTCCGGGCAGTCGTACAAAACAACTAAAAACAAAGCATCGGGATTAAATCCCGGGATGATTCATGTTATTACAGTTATCCATGTGCCCTTACCGCAAATCTGCCTTAGGGCACTCAGTTATGCTTTCGCGTGCTCCGAGAAGCCGGACCATTTTTGCCATTTTATCATACTCCCTCCGTCCCTTTTTAAATGTCTACTATGGGAATACGTGTATTTTCAAACCCCTAAAAAATGTATTTTTCTATACAATTTTATGTCTCTCTTTATACCAAATTAAAGTGCTCAAAGAGTACTTTAATTTGGTGCAAAAAAATTTCAAAAATTTTGAGTAGAAATATATTTTTTTACGTCTTAAAAAATACACGTTTCTCAAAGCACACATTTAAAAAGGGACAGAGGGAGTATGATTTATACTATATTCTGTGTGCATTTTTAGATAATGTCCAGTATGCCAAGGAGTCGTAGGGTTTGTCTTGACTTTGTTCCGGATCCGCAATCAGCTTCTCCCCAAAATTACCAAAATACCCTTGAGTCCATCCTAGGGTTACCTCCATGTCAAAATTACCAAAATACCCATGTGTCAATACCAGGGTCACTCCCACCCCCAAATTACCAAAATACCCCTGTGTTGCCCCTAGGGCCAGCTGCATGTCAAAATTACCAAACTACCCTTCCAGTACATCCAAAGTCATTCCAGCCTACGGATTTGACCTGAGAACCTCCCGAGGCCCGCCGACAGTCATCCGGAGCCCCAAGACCAATTTTTACTAAAATACCCCTCGAACCTCGAAAACTTATTTTCGATAGACAAACCTTACTGAGGACGACCTTGGACCCGCCCGGGACCATTTTTCAGCCCCGGGCGGCAAAATTCAACTTTTTACTATAAAGTCAATTGAGTCAACTGTACGCACTTTTACCATCTAAATTCGTCGGGGCCCGCCGTCGGCCCTTAACGAGTCCGGACGAGATTTTATTAACTTTTCATTGTAAAAACTATCATATTTTTTATGATCACTTTTGCTATTCAAAACTGTACCGAATACATCCTGGGACCCGCCGTCGGCTCTTTAACGGGTCCGGATGAAAATTTTACAACTTTTCATACAGACGTGCAAACTTCGTTCAGAACCTATTTTCGGCCATGTAGCCTCCTAAATAAGATCCTGGGACCCCCGTTGACTGTTGGCACCCAAGGAAACCCATTTTTCAATATTTCCCCCATCGAGTCGTGTAGTCAATCCTAATCCGCCTCGAGTTTCGGAATCTTCCGGAGATGTCCCGGAGTTTCCGCATTATGTATGTCCCCAGCTTTTGTCACTGCCGGAGTTTGATGATGCCCTCTGTGTACGGTAGAAATGCCTCCATATCCAACTGGTGCAAATCCCAGCGATTGTTAACTTCTATAGAACTTTAGCTTTGGTCGGAACTACGCGAGACCTGATTTCTCCTTAGGCCAGAGAATACGTAGGCAGTCGGATGACTGCTCGGTCCGAAATAAAACCTTTTCACCTGTTTGAACTACGTGATGACCTGATTCTCCTAAGATCGGAGATACGTAGGCAGCCCTGAGACTGGGCTCGGTCCAAATCTTATTTTTGTACATATTCCCCCTTCTTTTGTAAAAGTCTCATGCATTGTAATAAAACTCATTTTCAAACAGACTATCTCTTTTTATTGTTTGTATGTATGTTGTCACAAGTTTTCGTTCGCTCATGTTGAAAAGGTCTTTTCCGAGTGCCGAAAGGGCAGGGTAGGGTGCTCCGGCTTCCCTACACGTAACGGTGGATTGCCGAACCTTTTCTTTTCTAAAATCGCAGACCAAGCAAAAATTGAGTCATTTCTATAAATAAAATTAAAAAATGGGTCTCCGAACCCGAGTCATTTTCACAAACGACAACTTTTTTTATGGTGACTTGACACACCGAGAATTATGTCAAGTGGCGACTCTGAGTTATTTTCATAAATAACAAACATGTCTCAGTCACAGCTGTAAAACCCATGCTTTTACAATACCACGTCGCTTTGAATATCACTTGGATCAATCAGCCATCGCATCGCACGTTGTGGGCGAGCGGTCGAAATCCCGGGCGCGACAGTTACTTTCTTAATGAAAGTGGAGACCACAGTTTTTAACTAGGACATTACTTCTTCCATCCAGGCACATTCATTGAACTGGCCGGTTTAAAAATGAATCTTCTCTATGATGGCGTTTGGACGACGGATCGTCATTTTGCCATTTGTGAAACATCACCAATTGGATTTTGCAAAAGTGATTATCGCAAAAAATGGGTTTTGGGAATCTGTAAAAGATTTCCACAGACGGCACCAGCTGATGAGTCTCTTTTGGCCTCCTCCAATTGATGACTTGCAAAACAAGGTGCACGACCGGAATGTCTCCGGTCGACACCTGCCAAAGTCAGTATCAGAATAAAAAATAGACTAGTTGAACTTTGAATGTAATTTTTCTCCGTACCTTTTGGATGAGTACAATTACTTATTTATATGTATTTAACTCGAGGCGCAATATGTTTGAAATATCCCTTCATCTGTGGAAGTGGTTGGAGAATATTTTGGAGAATAGTCTTTGGAGCATGTATTTGAATAAATCTTCTATCTCGAAAGGGATTTAGTGATAAGCACACTTAATCTTTGCTAACCATATCACTTGTTGAATTATGCCGGATCTTATTGGTTTATCCAATTATCATTATAATACTCCCCATAAGTATGGGAGTCGAATATATAAAGCATCACCAGTCTGATATGCTCTGGTCTGATTGGCTGAATCTGTTTCTCTATAAGTATTTCTAGCTAGGTCTGTCATGGCGACCAGTATATGCAGAACAAGTGAGGTCTGTTCAGCAGGATATCAATCTATTCTGGTCGAAATCGTATCATTAACATTGGACCTTGGGTCTACTTTTCTTGAGATGAATGCATTTGTGGAGTACTTCACTATCGGTGGTCAATTCAGACCTATCAATACTATTTCCAATTCAAAAAAAAAATTGACTATATCCAACTACAAATCAAATCTCAAGCCTCAGAAATTCACATCAAAAGCCACAAAGGTTCGTATATTGATTATAAGTTATAATGGCAGCAAATTTGGTGTTCAAACTTGAGTTTCTAAACCGTCTATGAACCATTTTACTCACTCTGCTCTTTTTTCTTTGTTTCGTACTAAAAGTCATATCATTTTGGTCTCGAAAAAGTTGTACTTTTGAGAATAATTATTCCAAGTTTTTTGCATCATTCCGGTGGCGGTGGTGGTTATTGTTATTTGGGTTACTAGACTTCACATTGCTCCTTTGAAGGATGCTTCATGGAACGTTTGCTCTAGCGGACCTAGTTTGATGTCTGGAATGCTTTAATGGTTTGGCTTCTTCGGCGGTGATGGTGTGGGAGGGGGATGTTTTTGTTTTGCTGCATTTAGGTGCCAATAAGTTATTTAGATGCCAATAAGCTAATTAAGGGAGATCACCACAGCTGATTTGGGATACTCCGCAGCAGTCTTCTCTCCTTCCACAGTTGCGTCTGTTTCCAGCAGTTTATCTACCGATTTTAGAGCTCTGTAGTTGGCCTCGGTCATCTAGTCGCACGACACCTAACCGTGCTGCGGAGTTCTCGACTATAGGTGCAACAGTCACTTGGTTTGTATCGAACAGCTTCTGCATGGAAGCCTCGTCATTCATGGAGCTACTTGAGCAGCAGCGAATCGACAACGTACATTGATCACGACCATCCAACGGCTGACGCAAGCTCTCGCTGGATATATATCCTTCATTTGCTTTCAGTAATTGATATTCACACTTCCAAATTGTTATCTACACCCCCTTTTTGTCTTTTAGTGAAATTTTTACACATGAAAATTTCACTAGAAGACAAAAAAAAAAAAGGGTGTGGATAACAATTTGGGGTGTGTGGAAATCACTTCTCTTGCTTTGGTTCTATTTTATGTTATTCTTCTTTGTATGTTGGTTTTATTCTGTTGTCTTTGTGTTCCGGTAGTTTGTAATAGCTTTCCTCTGGAAATGAAATTCTCTCTTTTTCACAAAAAAAAAAAGCACTCAATGAGTAAAATAATCGAAAATATTTGAAACATTACTTCGGGATTAGTTAACTTTTGGATGTTAAAGACCGGTCTCCCGTAGGAACCAAACAAAATGAGACATAAGGGTATCGAATTTATTCTATTTCTGGTTCAAGGCAATTAGATAGTTGAACTCTTCAGTTACTCACATTCAAAAGCCCGTCGGTTATTTTATGGGAGAGTTAATTAAGTATCATGTACAAAAAAAAAAATCATTATGATTCCATCCTATGAGATTTGAATACTTATGATTCCATCCTGAAATTCAAATAATTCTCTTATGATTTTCCTAATAATTCTCTTTCCTAGTTTCCTAACATTTATCTCTCCTAATCTTTTCTAATTTATCTCTCTCTCTCTCTCTCTCTCTCTCTCTCTCTCTCTCTCTCTCTCTCTCTCTCTCTCTCTCTCGTGTTCTCTTTTCAGTATTTTGTCCTTTATAAGTAATTAACAGTGCAAGCAAATCCTTGAGCTAACATTAAGAAATGTAACTATTACAAATTAGAATCCAGAAGCAGGCGCTAACTCTGAAAAGTAAATCGCAGGTAACTTGGGTTGAACATACAGAATATGATGATAGTGTAGTCCACAATCTCTACCGGCCATTACTCAGCTCTGGCATGGGCTTTGGTGCACAAAGATGGCTTGCCACCCTACAAAGGCAATGTGAATGCTTGGCAGTCCTCTCTACCTTCTCTTCCACCGAAGATCATTCAGGTCCCCCAACCTTCATTCAAATTGCTCTCCTGTCCTTTTAAAACATATTATTCGATTCTAATAAAATCCCATGGTCAACAGGAGTTACATTGCATGGTAAGACAAACATGGTTAAGTTGGCCCAACGTATGACTCGTGACTTCTGTGCCGGGGTCTGTGCTACCATGCATGCGTGGCAGCTAGTTCAAGCTGGAAATGCGGGTGAAGAGGCAAGGTTGATTATACGGAATAGCATGGATAAACCCGGCGAACCATCTGGAGTTGTGTTGAGCGCCACAACATCGGTTTGGATGCCTGTATCACATCAAAGTCTGTTTGATTTCTTGCGAGATGAGCAACTGAGGAGCGAGTGGGATGAGTTATCTCATGGTGGGCCAATGCAAGAGATGGTCCATGTTGCCAAGGGCCAAGATCGTGCCAGCCGTGTTTCTCTTCTTCGTGCTACCGTGAGTAGTCGTCCACTCTTTACCGAATGGGTTTATTGCCTGTTTGGTGGTGTTTTCATTTTCCATGTTACAGAGACAGAGAAACTATATCGTCTGAAAACAGTCATCCACATTTTTATTGTTTTCAGAAACAATTCTCAACCAACTTTGATAGGTTCCCGGTAAATGGAAATAGAAAGCAAAGAACAGAAAACAATTACGAGAAAGATGCCACATGGCTTTCCTTGCAATTTTTTTACTAATTTTGTGTTAGCTCAACGTTGCAGGCTGCTAATGCGAGCCAGAACGCCATGTTGATACTGCAAGAAACACAAACAGATGCATCAGGCTCACTCATAGTGTACTCAGCAGTTGATGTAGGTGTGATGCAGATGGTTGTGAACGGGGGAGATTCCACCTCTGTGGTTCTCCTGCCATCAGGATTCGCAATAGTTCCAGATTGTTTTCCTGATTCTACTAGCTCCAACAAATCTAGCGATATTTCGATCAAAGGCAGTGGCGGGTCCCTATTGACTCTGGGGTTCCAAATTTTGGTTAATAATCCTCCTACAGCCAAGCTGACAGTGGAGTCTGTCGACACCGTAAACTGCCTTATCTCTCGCACGATTCAGAGGATCAAATCTGGCCTTCACTGCAATTAACGTGGATGCATGGTTATTGTGCTGCACAAGTTTTTCTAAGTTATTTTTTTTTTGTGTCTATTTTGGGAATGGCAAAACCATATGTAGGACATATGAAAAGTTGCAAAGAATGGGTTGAGTCAAGAACGAACCCTGGTGAAAGGGTGGTGGTTCGGGTATTGACTCAGTTGACTCGTGAGATGGACTCAGTTCTCAGCAGTCAATTGTTTTTTGTTGTTTTTATGTCGCATGGTATAGGAAGGGTAAAGAAACTAGTACTAGTGTGGGTTGAAGGGATTCCGGTCTCGGATTCTGGTTTTTGGTTCTCCTTTGTATTATTGAATGGGATGTTCTTTCGAGGTTATTTTTATTTTGGTTCTGAACTACTAGTAGAACTGCAAGATATGCATGCATGGATGCTTTTTCCTTTTCTACTATTCAAACATGATATGCTTATTTTTGGCCTTGTTCTCATTTAATTGTGCTGAATAATTGTGTTGCAAACGAGGTTCTGGTCACATATACAAGGATTCTTGCGAATAAATCTAGACAAAAGGATTCTCTTTTATAAGTATGGCGTAAGATCCAGATGCTAAGGGGCGTCTTGGTAAAAATAATCTAAATGGATTATTATTTTGTCGTTATTCAAAAAAAAAAATTTTTTTGGCATTCGGCTTGTTGTGGAGTACTGGTTTGTCTCGAGAAGAATCTAAAGAGTACAAAATTATTTTTGCCAAAATATCCCTAAATGGTCCAGTCAGACCCATTTTTAGTAGTCTTAATTGTTTAGTTTTGAGATCTCGTGAACACATTTTTTTTTAACAGCATCTCGTGAACACATTAGTCGCAATGAAAACATGATGATCGATATCTTTTGATATGTTTTCAAGAATACATTTATCTTGAGAAAAATGGGGTTCGATCCAATGTTGCAACATTTTTGAAATTCCATTTCTTGCAGGATAAATGTGCTATGAAAGCATACCAAATGATCATAGCTGGTTTTGGGCTAAAACTTGTAAAGTCACGCTTTAGCCTCGAAAAATTTAATTTATGGGGGCCCTAGTTGTATAGGCCCATATAAAAGTGAGGCCGACATAAAAATCAAAAGAATTTTCTTGTTTTTTTGTGACATTGTATACACCAGTACTCCACAAAAAGCCGAATGCAAATTATTATTTTTTTTTTTAATAACGACAAAATAATAATCCATTTAGATTATTTTTACCAAGACGCCCCTTAGCATCTGGATCTTACGCCATACTTAAGTGACACTAGTAGCACTAGCAGTAGCAAAAATATGCATAAACAACATAACATTTTAAAAAATAGAAGTAAACAAATATCTTCACCACAACCAGTCCCGGGTCCGGGAGTACCAATAAAACCTTAGGTAAGCTACAAACATGAATAGCAGAAAATAGGAATAACACTATAGCAGCAGTACTCCACCACCATATCAGCATCATAAAGTGCCTTCAGAAACACAGCCACTTCCTTCAAAGCAGGTAAGCTAGGCTTCAGAACACAGCCAATAACAATTTGCACCTTTACTTTTTATTTATATACTACATTCATCCATTTAGGGTAAAAAATTCAGAATAATGTTTAATTATAATTTTCATCCCATTATTATATATATACAGTACACTCCTAGTCCGGACTGGAATAAAATCCAGACCTCATAGTTTTGGATCAAATCTCGACGCCGAACCGTTAGATGTGTTTAAAACGTGTTTTTAAAGTCCAATGCGAGGATTCGTTAAAAAAAAAACACTCGGAAGGGGTTGATCGGAGCAGTTTTTGTTAAAAACGCTATATTCGGATCGTCAAGATTTGGTCGGGAAAGTGACGAAAAAATAGTGGTCCGGATTTTATTCCAGTCCGGACGTCCGGACTGGAAGTGTACTTATATACATACATATTGTTGTGACAGGCCACGAAGTAAGAGAAAACAAACCAACAAGCGAAAATCAAGGACACAAAGATTTACGTGGTTCCCCCCAAAGCACGAAGCTCTAAAGGTACGTCCACGGGCGAAGAGTGATAGAG
>JAXBDA010004822.1:0-27145 GCA_036023075.1 Gaultheria prostrata
AGCAAAATTAGATTATTCTAGTTTGATTGATTTATTTGCTTCTAAAAATGCAAGAAGATCGAGGTTCAAGTGATACTTATTAGTAAATGTAATGTTAAAGTGCTTTTTGTGACTTCGACATTCAAATCCTTGTAAGTTTTTGTTTGGGACGATTTATATCTTTTGAAATTGTAATGTTCTTTTAAATATGAAGGGCCCCAAATTGATTTTGTGTTTTGGGCCCCGCAAATCTCAGGGCCGGGCCTGACTACGTGGGTGGTATTGGAAAATTGCTCCATAGCGGGACTGTCCTCCTAATCTCTCTGTACAATTTTGACCACATAACCGGATCAACCAGTAAAAGGGTATTACTCAATTTTGACCACAAAACCGGATCAACCAGTAAAAGGGTATTTGTGTCTTGGCAATAGCAGGTTGCCCCATACAAACCTCTTGGACCACATTTCTCGAGTTTTATCCCAACCGTTGGAACCCGTTTCCCATACATTTGTTAGTATTTAGTATTTTCCCCCTTTTGGAAGATCCCAAACGAAGAACGTAATCAAAGGAAAAAATGTGCTAGTTGGCCTTACCAAAAATTAAAAAATGTGTCACTTCTCGCGATTTTGGAACGATCTTTTTGGTTTGTTTTTCTTAATTTCTACTGATTGACATTTTTTGGTTCGACGAGACAAACAAAAAAAAGCCTATCAGTTTGGGTCATTTTTGCATGATTTTTTTGCCATTTTGTTTTCTATATTTTTATACTTTTTCAATTTCACTAGTCGAGCCAATATATGATATGATGTGAAAAAATTTGCCTGGAATCTGTTAAAATTAAACAAACAAAAAGTCAAAAAGTCAAAAAAAAAGGGTTAGCCTATAGGGGCCTAATTTATGTCACATTACCTAAAAGTATGTAATATTAATTTAGTAAAACGTATAAATTGATTCTAAAGTGTAGCATTTGGGAGTTTTATTCGCTTTAGTGAGGGTCCCGTGGAATATAAATAAAGGATCCTTCATCAAAACTGTCTCTGAAACTTCTGATTTTGGTACATTTGTGTTAATATAATAATTTTTAAGACAATTTATGGCTCAACTTTAATTAAATTCTGGTTTTGATTTTCTAACCAATCAAAGCCCAAAACAAAACTACTTTTGAATTTTGGACCAATAAAAGCTGAAAAAAACATATAGGTTGTACTGTTGTAGTCATCTTATTGATTATTCGATTTTGCGACAAAAATTTCTCCAAATGCAAATTTATTATTTGATCTAAATAACAACAATAGGTTGTAGTCTCTTTTCTCTCTTCGGGCTCCCTTGTATAACTACGGTGCAAGATTTTTTGTTTGAGATCACATTTCGATGTGTTTAAAACATGTTTTTAAGGTCCACCGCGAGGATTTATCAAAAAACAATACCTGGAAGGGCTTGATCCGGGTATTTTTTTGATAAAAACGTACATATTTTATCAAAAAATGCTCGGATCAAACCCTTTCAGGTAGGACTGCCCAGCGGATCATCCGATCCGCCAATCCGACCGATCCGAACCATCCGTTGATCCATCCGAGGTATGTACGGATGGGTTGCGGATCGTCCAATACATAAGTTCACGAATCCGGATCGGATCCGGTTAAAACCGATCCGTCCGTGGCCCAAAAAAAAGGAAAAAACAGGTCGCTACACGTGTATGGTGTACACCTAACCCTAATCTCTAACTCAGGTTACTCAGCCTCTCAACTCTCACTCTCTCAGTCTCTCATCAGTCATCTCTAACTCTCAGTCTCTCTCTCAACTTTCACCGCCTCCATCACTCCACACCGGCGGTCCGGCAAACCCTCCCTCTCCTCAACTCTAATTGATTCTCACTCACTCCCTTAGTCCCTCTCCTCATCCGCGCGCTGTACTCCTCCACCAGGAGATGTGTAGATCGACGACCACAGTTGGGGTAGATCGGCGACCAGCCGACCACAGTTGGAGTGTTGGACTTGGACCAGTTGGTATGACTCTCTCTCTCTCTTTCTCTTTCTCTTTCT
The DNA here is from genome assembly GCA_036023075.1 of Gaultheria prostrata. Classification (NCBI taxonomy): domain Eukaryota; kingdom Viridiplantae; phylum Streptophyta; class Magnoliopsida; order Ericales; family Ericaceae; genus Gaultheria; species Gaultheria prostrata. Next base: position 2,022 of record JAXBDA010004822.1, read on the forward strand.
CTCTCACCGTAGATCGGCTATCTTGTACGGTTGGATTATTTTTGGCACTTTACAAAGATAATCCTTCCATAAAAAATTGTTAGTCATGCTAAAATGTTTTGAAATGATCAAATGTAAGCATCCATCGTGTTTATTCCTTGCCACGTCCCCAAATTGGCATTCTAGCTAGGTTTGTGGGTTTGCTTTCATATGATCACAGTTGGAGACTGGAGACAGTACTTCTTCGACGCAACCTTGTCGCGTCTTACCTTCTGCTTGAGTAGATGTCACATGATAACTTAGGGCGTTGGAACACCTATCTTTGATAATGCCTCATTTGTCACAGTAAGCCTGCCACATCAATTCCACTAAATCTCGTGCTTGGATTCTTAAAATGTTTTGTTAAAAGGTCACTTATTGGGGGCAAGTAAGAGAAAAAGAAAGTTAAAAATCTCCTTTAATCTGCAATTTATTCCGTTTATGAGGAAATCTTAGTAGTCAATTAGTGGAGGTATATGTTGATGATACAGTGTAATGGGTGTTAAAAGGTCACTTATTGGGTGTTGCACATTTGGGGTCCCCATATTCTTTGTGGAATGTGAGAAATGCCCAATTTGCCTCTTGACATTTCCAAAAGTGTTAACAGAGAACAGTTGAGATGGAAGGAAGAAAATAGTTTCTGTAAGATTCTTTAAATTTTCAGCCACAAATGACAATTTTCTGTGACTTCTTGCAATTGCTTGCTCACTGTGATGGGTCCACTACTTGATAGTGACACTGCTTAAGCTTTCATTCTCTATGCCTGATTTGGTGTTAATTTGATTCAGAATTTGGGTATATTGTTAACATAATCTGATTGTTTTTTTGTTTGTAGACCATGGCTTCTCAATCTCATCCTCCAGTATAAACTTCCTCCATTAATCAAGACGATGCTCCACCCTCTAAAAGGGCTTGCAATCAACCCCAAGATCCAAGAAAACCACCCCGAGAACCAAGTAAAGGTAGAAAAGTATCACCGTGTTGGGCACATTTTACGGGGGTAAAAAATAATGTTGGGGTTATTGTAAAGGCCATTTGTATTCATTGTCTCAAAGAATATTTTGTCGGGTCAGGATCGAGTGGGACAAGCAACTTGTTGAAACATTTAAGTAAATGTCCGGAAAATCCCGAGAACCAAGAGAGTGACCAAAAAACCTTAGACTTGCACATAAAACCAGGGGTGGGGGTTGAGCTTACGGTAACTACCTACACATTTGAGGCTTGCAAACGAGCTCTTGCCGAGATGGTTGTCGTTTAAATTTGTGGAGGGCTATGGTTTTAGGAGATTTTGCAATGCCCTCCAACCGAAGTTCTTTCCCATCCCTTCTCGAAATACTATAACTAGAGAAGTTTGGGAGATTTATAGAAATGAAAAGGCTAAGTTAATGAACGAAATGAAGGGTCGTAGAATTTTCTTTACCACTGATACATGGACTTCTATTCAGAATTTGTGTTATATGTGTCTTACTGCTTATTATATTGATGATGATTGGAATCTACAAAAGAGGATCATAAATTTTTGCTTAGTTGAGGATCACAAAGGGGAAACCATTGGTAGGAGAGTTGAAACTTGTTTGCTTGACTGGAAGATTGATAGCATGTTTACCCTCACTGTTGATAATGCTAGTTCAAATAGTCTAACCATTAAGTTTTTGGTGGGTTCAACAAAAGATTAGAAGGGGACAATCTTGGAACACGAATTTTTGCACGTTCGTTGTTGTGCACATATTCTTAATTTGATTGTTGGGGATGGTTTGAAGGAAATGCAATCCTCTATTGCGAATATTCAGCATGCGGTGAGGTATGTGAGGTCATCTCCCAATAGAAACGACATTTTTCTAAAGTTTTGTGGAGAAATGCAAGATTGTATCCAAAAGCCACTTGTGCCTAGATGTGCCAACTAGGTAGAACTCCGCATATAAGATGTTAGAGCATGCCGAGAAGTTTGAGAAGGCATTTGAACGGATGAGGAATGAAGATGACCAATTTAAGGCTTACTTTAAAGATCGTGAAGTTGGGGGAGGAGGAGGGAAAGAGATTCCAACAAAGGATGATTGGGACAAATGTAGAGTGTTCTTGAAATTTCTGAAATTATTTTATAATGCAACTTTGAAATTTTCGGGGTCCCTCTATGTTACCTCAAGTACTTTCTATCGTGAGATGCTTGCAATTCAAACACAAATTAAGAAATACATGGCTTATAATACTCCTCTCTTGGGTACAATGGCAGTGAATATGAAGGGGAAGTTTGACAAGTATTGGGGTATTGGGGATAGATTCAATCTTCTTTTATATGTTGCTGTTGTGTTTGATCCTCGAACTAAGAAGAGATTCTTGACCTTTAGTTTTATAAGCATATATGGCGAAACAGTAGCGAATTTCATGATGGACAAAGTGCATGATGCTTTATTTAGATTTTGCAATGAATATAAGGCTTTGCATGATTCATCCTGGTGAAAATGAAGCAACTTCTATGGCTGTTGATAATGATGATGATGATCCTTACTCTTTGATTCTCTCCCAATATAACACTTATTTGGAGGGACAGTCTTTTAGTAGCTCAATGTCGGAGTTGGATAAGTACTTGAGTGATGATGTTGTGAATGTTCCAATAGAGGCGGATTTTGACATATTAGGTTGGTGGAAGAACAACTCTTCAAAGTATAAAGTGTTGTCGCTAGTGGCTCAGGATGTCTTGGCAATGCCCGTTTCCATTGTTGCTTCTGAATCGGCTTTTAGTACGGGAGGTCGTATACTTGATCATTTTTGTAGTTCACTCAACCCAGTCACCGTTGAGATGCTTGTGTGTACTCAAAATTGGCTTCAAAGCAACCATAGGATTTCTCTTCGGAAGGCTATGGATGGTGTTGAGTAAATTGAAGAAACTATGACAGGTATCGTAATGTACAATTAGTTTTCAACTTTTCATAATTCTATGATGTTTTTATGTTGATTATGTTAGACTGTTAGTAATCTTCTCAATTTTTTTGGTCCATTAGAATCAAGTACATGTTCTAGTCCAGCTCCAACTTCGGGTGTTATTGACTTCGAATAATGGTACATTACTTTTTCAACTTCTCCTTATTTGCTTGTTCTTGTTGTCTTTTAAAATTTAAAGTTTGATGTTTTCTGTTGATTGTGTTTGTTGTGTAACTCAGGATTGGACTAGAGTGGGAGCAGTTTGGATTTTGGATCACATCTCAAGTTTGAAGATTTATTATTTGTGATCTTATTTTAGATGAATGTAATTTAAATTTTAAAGTACTAGTAGTGAGGATTGAGGACTTTAGGATAAGACTTTGGTTTGTTTGCACGTTGGTTTGCATGTGGTTTATTGGTTTGCATTTGAAGTTTATGTGACTGTGTGCGTGTGGTTTAAAGATTTCAATGTGTAATGTTTGGACTCTTGGCTTAGGTGTGGAGACAGTGGAGTGATGATAACAATTAACACATAGGTGTGGATTTCAATTTGTAATGTTTGGACTCTTGTTAAATTGGCCCAAGCAAATTGGCCCATTTGAAAGCCCAAACCGCCAAATTGATCCGTATCCGATCCACGAAATCCGTATCCGATCCGATCCATCCATATGTCACCTACGGATGGTTCTCGGATCCTAAGAACCCAAATCCGTTCTGACCGGATCGGATCCGTATCTGAACCGGCCAAATCCGATCCGTGGACACCCCTACTTTCAGGTATTGTTTTTTGACAAATCCTCGCGTTGGACCTTAAAAACATATTTTAAACACATCTAACGGTTCGGATCATTGAAATTTGATCCCTACCCGCACCGAAGTATATAAGGGATCCGTTATTGGATATTTATTGTATATATAGAGTCATGATCCTATGAGGGATCCCTCAACTCCCCTTAGTTGCAGACCTCCATTTTTCGGACCAAATGTCGACAATCCGAACCGTTAGATGTGTTTAAAAGGTGTTTTTAAGAGTCCCCCAAGAATTTGGCAAAAAAAATATACCTGGAAGAGCTTGATCGGAACAGTTTTTCATAAAAATGCTATAAATACAGTTTTATGAAAAACTGCTCCGATCAAGCCCTTCCGAGTATTTGTTTTGCTCATTTCTTGTAAGGACCCTTAAAAACACCTTTTAAACACATCTAACGGTCCGGATAGTCGAAATTTGGTCCGAAAAGTGGAGGTCTGCAACTAAGGGAGTTGAGGGATCCCTCATTAGATCGTCATTCTATATATATGGGGCTGGTTCCCCTCACACTTAAAATAACACAAAAATGACACATCACTCTTTCAGGCCCTACTGTGAAGTTCTGAACCGTTGATCTTGTTTAAATGAGCAAAATATGAGGTCCTGCAAAATTTCAGTTCAATCGGATATCGATAAGTGCTTGATTCAAATAGTTTAAAAAATATTGTTTCCTGTTACAGTTTTTGCAAAACTGGTTGGATCAAGCACTTTTCGATATCCGATTGAGCTGAAATTGTGCAGGACCTCCTATTTTACTCATTTAAACAAAATCAATGGTTCAGAACTTCACAGTGGGGCCCAGAAGAATGAGTTTCACAAATTTGTGTGCCATTTTTTATATTATTTTAAGTGTGAGGAGATATATATATATATATATATATATATATATATATTGGGCCGGTTCCGGGGACACAAATTTTGACATAAAAAAAAACACTCCATCTCAGCCATTGTTTTGGACGGCTGAGATTGGATTGTAATCTCTATCCTCTATCTCACTCACACCTAATCTCTCCCTCCTCCCTCACGACAGACATGAGTCGACTGACTCGACTCCCCTCCCCACACCGGCCGACCCCAACCACGGCTACCCCCAAATCCGGCAAACCCTTAATCTAGATTAGCTTCCTTTTCCCAAAATCTTGTTCTGAACTACAAATTCCTTCAAGAAATTCACTATTAATGCCACACCAACTTGGGTTCTAATCTGTTTTGTTTCTTTCTTCACATATGAACAGATTTGGCAGGAAAATAAATAGAATATGAACTCTTTAAAGTGAACCCAGTTCCACCAGCAACTTACTCACTTTCGAAATTTGAAGATCATTGTACCTATTTTTTACCCCCAAATAAGAGGCTATATTGAAATCCCAAACAACTCCCTCAGATCTACGGAATATGTGCATGTTTATGGAGTACCGTATAAGGTTATCTCAGATATTAGAAAGTATTCCAGCTCCGCCATGGCTGCAACGGCAACCCCATTAGTTCATGAGTGAAAATGAAAGAGAAACCCCTTTATCTCCCGTAACCTTGTGAATACACCACCAATAAACGGGTCGGATCCTCCGCCTCGGAGAAAGCTATCATCACAGCCAAAGGTTTTTCGCCGGAGTTGGAGTTGGCCGGAGCTGAGGTTGGCCGGAGTCTGGGTCGGCCGGAGTGGGGAGGGAGGGAGTATGTTAGAGAGAGAGAACACGTGAGGAGGAGATGGAGAGGGAGGGGTGAGGGTAGAATCTAATCTCAGCTGTCCAAAACAATGGATGAGATGGAGTGTTCTTTTTTGTGTCAAAATTTGTGTCCCCGGAACCGGCATGGGGCGGTTCGATAGACACAACGAATAACATAACATTTGACACAACGATAATCAGAACCCCACGCTAAAAAATCAAATCATTTGGATATCGGTTAAGGCTTGATCGGTTCATTCAATTTTATCCTGAAAATCTGACATGAATCAACTAAATTAACCGATCAAGCCGTTACTGAAATCCAAATGGGTTGATTTTTTACGGGAATCCTTAAAAACATGTTTTAAACAAATTGAACGGTTCTGATCATTCGCGTAGGGCTCACAAAAAAATTTTGTGTCAAATTTTGTGTTATTCGTTGTGTCTATTGAACCACCCTATATATATATACTAGGTGAGTTATTCCTATGCTATGCACGGTTGGTTTAACCCGTTGGTTGCAATTTTCAGTTATTAATACATTACATAAAGAGAGAGATGGTGCTGGTAATTACAGATCGAAAACATGTTCGTTAGACACTAAAGAGTACTCTTCCTCTCCTCAAATGTAAAATGCCAAGATCAATGAAATGGGCCTGATCTCATATTATCAATCTAGGTAGACCAATATTACGACTTTATTGCATAATCAGCACTTGATGCACTCATGGTATGGATACATCTTTATTACCGCCAGGGTTTTCCTTCCTTCTTCCATAGGAGTTAGGATCATAGCTTTCCTTGTATATGCGATTCCACACTGCATGCTTCTGTTTCTACTCAAGCAATTAAACGAATAATAATAAGCATATATCCTCACTCAAAAAAGCAGTTCAAGCAATTCATCAAGACTCGTAGAAATACATCATCTGTGCCCCGAGGTTCGGTAGCAAATAACCTGTACTTGGAAATCAGTAATGTGATCAGGGACTCCCATCAGATTGAACTTCACCCAACTGATTTAGAATCTCAAAAAAGAAGCCTGCTGCATAAAATGTCTTCGCAGTATTCCTGTGAGAAGGCAAAAAATTGATGCTCTCAGATTATTGCTGAAAATCTGCCTCATGATGGAGAGAAATGGAGAGCTTGGATCTCAAAGATGAGTCAGCCAACACATTTAGGCACATGGGCACATAAGTACATACACTGCCACCTCGGAATTTCTCCACAAATTACAGTTGATTTCAAGGCAGATAAGTGAATTCTTCTCTCAATAGAGCATAGGATCATATATTGCAAAGCTGCCGTATACTCTTGTCCAGCCTCCTGAATTTTATGCCAGTTTTCTTTTTGGGAACCCAGGCTAGAAGTTTGTTAAGGGGGATAGTGGGAGAAGATGGGTCAGGTAGACCATGTTTCAACAAGTCCACCTGCAGAAATGCAAAAACACCATACAGACATTCAGAGTACCATTCCTAACCGAGAAGAAGAGAGGGGAATTCCAATTTAAAAAGATGACAAAGGAATTCTCAAGAAAGGAATCTCGGCTTCCAACCTAATCTTCAGACAGGTACTGACATTTCATTGTAAAAGTGCCGACCAAATAGGAGATGGTCATCTAAGAAGCATGGCCACTTCTAAAATTAGGCATGTAGCGGACACTCTAGACCTGTAAGAAATATGTCCAAACATGTCCTGTTATTTGGTCTAAAACTCTTGAGGATTCTAATCTAGATCACATGTAATACTCTGATACGTTCCAGACACTCGGAGACTGCCTCTCTATCTTAGGCACGTGAAACAATGACATTCGGGTCTTACGTGAAAAATTAGACCATCATACGATTTGTCGTCCTATGTTAAGTTGTACTTGATTTCTCGATCTTAATGTCGTCAAGCTTTTGCTTATTAATATAATTTTTGATATGGGAACGCTAATCCTCATGGAATTTTAATTTGTGAGTTCATGATTTTCTTTTTGTGTTTGTAGTATTTTGCTTGATTTTGACCCGTGTACAAATAAATAAATATACCTTATACATATGCCACAAGATGATTGTGTGAATTTCTGCCAAAAAATTTAATGTTTTTTTTTTCTCCATCCAAAATGAGTACATAAGTTTTATGTTAGTGCATGGTTAACAAAAAGTTTGCCCAGATAAGTAATCGTTTGTACTTGAATTCATCTTATGCATAGCACGAGTTGTTTGCTAGTACTATATTATAGAAGTGAGGTTTTCTCTTGTTTTCTGATCTACCCCAATTTTGTTCACCCGCAATGCAACTTTTGGCTACTGAATACTAGTAGCATTTACTACAACTTACACCTGAAAAGACTCTCTCTCTCTCTCTCTCTGGTTTTGGACTCGTGATAGGTCAAGTGGGCTAGTAAATAAAAGAGCTAAAACCTCCTCCACCTCTACCGCCCAACGGCTGGACATGGGCTTCACGTTCTCACCTCCTTGACTTCAATTGTGTCTCTTTAGTCTTAGGTGAGCTCACGTTCACGTTATGCCCATCCACATAATCTCCCCAATCCACCTCATACTTCACTTCCCAACAGTTTCCATTCCTCTTTTGTTCTCTTTTCCCTAACCCCACCTACCTTGGCTTCAATCATATATATATATATACATGAGAGACATTTTTCTATTGTCATATAGTATTATCCCATCTCTCTCTCTCTCTCTCTCTCTCTCTCTCTCTCTCTCTCTGAATAATAAGGCTTTAAAGCTAAAACCCATTAATTTGCACAATAATGAAATTCGAAGACTTCTTGATGCAGGCAAGTGATTCAGAGAAGCAGAGGAGAGTTGACCTTGAGGAAGAGGTGACAGTCCTTTCTGTTCTAGTATCTTTTACTCTACTACTCATTCCAACAATAACATGCTACAGAAAGATTTTAATTTAAAAAAAAAAAAAAACCCACAAGAAATGGGCGTAGAGAAATTGCAGAAGAAATGTTTGATGACCCTCAAACCAATTCTTATCTTCTGCAGGTAGAGAAATTGCAAGAAGACTTGGATGCAGAGCTGAAACTGAGCAAAATTTTGCAATGTGCATTGCAAGGTCCTGTCCAATCCTGTCCCTGTCTTTCCAAATTACTCCCTTCTCAGGTAGGAAAAGATGAGAAGCTAAGCCCATCCACGTACCGGTTGGCTACCGATTAGGGATATATACTTCAACGTTACTTTACCAACTGGACTTATAGTGAGGGGATTACCCATATCACACCTTGTTATCAACCACTATATAATTTCTCTAACATTATTGTATTCAAATGCCAAATACCCTAACTGTAATCTCATACTTTGCAGAATTGATAGCTCGACAGAATTTCTAATGCGTCCACATGTGATTGCGTTCAAACAATGGGCATGAGATCCAATCTGATATTGATGTCCAATCCAGTCAAAGGGCATGTCTGGAGTTGAGCGAATATCAGATTGGACCATAAATTCAAACAGACCACACATACGATGTTTGGCAGGAACTTTTATAGTCATGACTAAATATTCGTTAGACATGAAATTTTATAGACAATGGAATATACGATACTTTTTGGGGTGCGGAATTATTCATCTCATTAACTGTTAGTATGAGGGGATTACATGACATGCGGGATTATATACCACGAATGAAACAAACAGGCCCAAAGCGCAGTCTTTAACTCACTGTAAAATCGATGCAAAGTACAATTTCGTAATCCTTGAATCAAATTACTTGAAGTCGGATGTTTGGATGCAGGTTCAAGTGCTTCTTGCAGAACTGGCTCTGGTGGAGGAAGAGATTATATGGCTAGAGAGAAAAGTGCATAAGCTTAAACTGAGGTTTTACCAAGAAAAGAAGCAAACCAGAGAATGGGAACCGCTCAATATCCGCCGGAGGCATTGGCAACCCAAAGAACTATCCTGTGGACCGAGCCACCAAATGGAAGTCAGTTGCAGACAGGTTTCCCAAAAAACACAAGATTTAGAAGAGAATATGAGGAACAAAAACTTGCAAGAAAGAAGAGCCTCTTTTAGTTCTTCTATGGAAGTTCAAAAACTGCCTTACATGAAATCCCATGGTAAATAAATCTTCCCTATCTCTACGTAGATAGCAGTCAATACTCAATACAGTAACAAATCACCAGCATTAAAAACAAAAAGCTCGTTCAGTTGTCCGGAAATGAAAGAAGAGTACCGGTCAAGGTTTTAAATAACGTATCGAACGTTACGTAACAAGAATCGGGTGTAACGGTCGTGAATTTTTAAAAAACATGTTTTAACATTAAATAATTTTAAATTGCTTAAATAACCTACAACTGCCGTGAACCGGTCCGTGAATTGGATACGGACTGATACATAACGGGAACCAGCCGATACGCAAGCGATTTTTACTATCTCGGGTATACTGGGGTGTAATGGTATCGGAGAGCCCAAAAACCGTTAGGTAACAGGCAATATTTAAAACTATGGTACCAGTATATCGTAGTTTTCTAAATACTGATTGTTCAGTTAACAAAAATTTTGCCGGACCAACATCTTTAACAGTAAAACTTTCACACACCCTAAAAAATTGTTCAACGAAGAATACCAAAATTTTCAGGAAATTTATTTTCATATAGTTCCCAATACGATTAAATAACTATCCTATGGCTTTTTTCAACAAGCATATACGCATAATCTTCCTACAATAGACTTTTCCTAGGATTAACCTTCCTGTACAAAGCGCTTGAAATCTAAACAGGGCCAAAAGCAATAGAAACTCGATCACATATAAAACCAAATATCTACATACAATCTCACCGTTTTGGTCTATGAAAACAGAGGGAACTGCTGAAACTTCAAGACGTACTGGACGAGGCCAAAACCATGGGCATTCTGATATACAAAGTGGTATGGAGAAACCGAATGAACTCTCAGAAGAGCTGATTAAGTGCTTGATAGGCATATTTTTCAAACTGAACCAGGCATCTCCGGGCAGCAAAGGATCAGCTATTGCTTCAAGGCATCATAATATTTCTTGCATTAACTCAAAAGGCTTCATGTCAAGGACTTCATTCAACTGTAAAGCACCTGAATTTTCATTTGAAAAAACATCAAATATTGATCCATATGGGATATTACCCGATTTTGATGGCCCTATTAGAGATGTTGGCCCATACAAGAATTTCATCCAAATCACAAGAAGTTCACTGGACATTAGCCAAGTTTCAGAGTGCATAAAAGCAATGGGAAAATTAAGGTATTTCCAAGGTACTCCCCAACTAATCTATAAGCGATCTTTTGTGTATTTCACTTGGATATAACGGAAATTCTTTTCCTCCAGGGTTTTGATGCATAAACTCTGCAGTGTGGACCCAACATCACTGACCTACAAGCAAAAATTAGCTTTCTGGATCAACATCTACAATGCCTGCATAATGCATGTACTGTAAGAAATCTCAAGCCACAAAAGTAAACACTAAATTCATTGTTATAGTATATAGCAATCTGAGTGGTTAATGTTTTATTCAAGGCATTTCTACGACATGGGTTGCCTTCCACACAGGAGAAGCTGTTGGCACTTATGAATAAGGTATGTTCAATATCCCACAAGCACTGGACTAGTTTGTGGAAACAAAAACAAGTGACCAAAGCAAGACCTAAATCATTCAAAAAAACCTCTTCTACAACACGCTAGTACATTTCCAAAAAAAAAAAAATACTTTATGTCGACAATCAAAAAGTCTATTTATATGATCTTTTGGGTAAAAATTCAAAGCAGAATTTTTGTGGCTTATCCTCTTTGTCACAACCATATACTATGTTTTACAATTTATCGGAAACCCAAGTTCTTAATTTATCTAAATTAACATCTAGTCTTCAATACCATGAAACATCTTTTTTTTTCAAGACTTCAATGAAAGATTATTTTGGAACAGAAGGAAAAATTCTTTCTGAAATAGGTCACTCTATTTACGTACTAATGAGAGTGGGGTGCATTCAATTCTTTCTATGCAAAATTATACATCTAAAATTTCTTAGATAATTTCTAATTGAATTATCCAATCGACTTTTCCAATTTAACTTTTTGACCCAGGCTGCAACGAATGTGGGCGGGATAGTACTGAATGCTTTGGCTATTGAGCACTTCATTCTCCGTCATCCATCTGACTCCAAACAAGTGAGTGCACATAAATTGAACTAGTAAATCCATCTTTCTATGCACCAAGATCCAGCATTTTAATGGCAGTGGACAACTTTGGACACCTCTTGCACTTTTGTGCGGTTCTAAAGATACTAAAATCTCAGAATAAACAGAGCAAATAGTTGACCAATATCAAACTTGCTGTTCCCTGAATATCCTGACCAAAAAGAAGAAAGAACTTGAGATCCATTTTCAACTTCAACCATGAAAGCTCAAAATTAATTTGTCAATGCAAACACAATGATGGGGTGTCAATCTAGGAGTACTCGCTTTATCAAACTAACATTTACATATGACATAAAAGGGTCTAATAGACGAGAAGGAAATGTTACTCCGGCATGCCTATGGCTTGGGATATCCTGAACCAAATGTGACATTCGCTCTTTGCCGAGGCAGCTGGTCTTCACCCGCGGTAAGTGCATTAGGCTTCATTTCACTTAAAATCTATGAATATTTCATCCAAGTAGCGTTTTATCCACAGCAAAATTGATTAAGAAGCTGTTGGCTGCAGTTAAGGGTGTACACTCCAGGCGACGTCGTGAATGAACTGGGAAGAGCAAAAGTGGAGTATTTGGAAGCTGCTGTGGGAGTTACAAGCAGGAAAAAGATTGTGGTGCCTAAGCTTCTACAATGGCACATGAAAGATTTTTCTGATGACCTGGAGTCGCTACTGGAATGGATTTACAGCCAATTGCCACATTCTGGTTCACTGAGAAGGTTGATAATGGAGTGCTTAATCGGTGAAACAAAATCTCCTTTAGCAAAGATGGTAGAGATTCAGCCTTATGACTCGGAATTCCGCTACTTGCTGCCCTTGTAAGATAAACTAGGAAAGAGAATGAAGATGCTAACAGAACAGATGAAGATATATATAGAAGTGACAGAACAATAAAAATCCCCCCAAACCAAGGATATATGAATCCATACTTTGCCCTGCAGCTGTGGACATTGAACAAATAACTTCTGTTTTCTTGACCATGGAATTAATTATGAGAATCTAATCTGTATTTTCTTTTCTTTTTTCTATTTTTTATTATTTATTTTTAGGTTATATATGACATTACCGATAAGTTGGAGTAGGCCCAATTTTAGTGGTTGTACTCTTATAAAGGCCAATGTTCAACCACAATAGTACTAAAATTGTCAAAAATCAAACTCTCATAAGCAGACCTCCTCAACTGCCGTAGTGTTTTCCTCCAGGCAGATATCAATTATCATTTAACTGGAGAAGAGCAGGTAAGGATGGCTCTCTGGCACATTTACCCACAGCCACCATAAGGAAAGCGGAAAAACTACATGTATACGGATCCCTGCCGTTGCACCAAAGCCATCAACTGAAAACAAATGCATACTCACGCATAAACAATATGCGAAACTCTCTGGTGTTTCATGGATTGAATTTGAAATAAGAGGGATCTAATCTAATATTACTCTCAGGCATTTTTTTTTTATTTTTTTATAGTGCAGTGTACAAGTAAACCAGCAGGTTTTCTTCCAGTGACTGAGAGTCTCCGTGTCAACATTAGAAACAACTAATTAGTTCCGTATAGCCACATATAAGTGCATGTCAGTAAACATTCTTAGATTATGTTACTTCCTAAGTGAACTATTATTCGTTCGTAATACGGTATCTAGGGCTTTAAATACCAGAGTCACCATACTTCCATGCTGTAGATTCTAATTCTAATTTTATTCACAAACATGCATGGGCCAAAACAGGAGTACTAAACATTGAGAATAAGGTCAAACCACCCAACACACAACACGCAAAGAATAATCAAGAGCAGAAAACAAGAAAGCAAGAGAGACAGAGATTTTACGTAGTTCCCGAACATAATGTTGAGTAAATCCACTGCTCACACCAGTTTCCACTATGTATCGAATGAAGAAAGAGTACACATTACATTGGCAGCTGCAAATAACAAGTATTTATAATCAAAGGTTTACATCACCAACTAAAGTACTACTCTCAGCGAACCCTCAGGTAAGCGCGACCCAAGTCAAATTAATTTGTTGAGCTAGTTAAAGTTTGATGATTTGGAGCCCCACCTGGTCGCTGATGAACTGTAGGAGTATAAAAGGAAACCAATTCTCAGAACTTCGTTCGATACGATTTGATACAATAGTTTGGTTAGCAAGCAATTCCAACGGTCAACGGAGATATTCAAAAAAGTTGTTTTATTTTCTTCAACTCTGCAGTGAAACGAGAAAACTGCGGTAACCCGATTATACAGGCGTATACATACTCTGTTTACATTTAGTATTAGTATTATAATTACCTGGGAATAAATTGGAGACGAGAGTTTTCGATCTTTCCAGAGTCGAATTTGCTAATTTACGCCATTGTCGATGATGTCTTTTGCTCCACTTGGTCTCTACTGTTGGGAAACGAATCCCAGAACCCAATAATGACGCGTACAGATTAAACAAGAAAAATCAACACAAACCCTACAAGGCGGAACTAGGGTTACCTCTCATCCGTAGACACGAACGCTGGTTGACTTGTTTCTTTTTAGAACTTGACAGACCTGATTACTGTACGCAAACTCTGCTCGACAGTACCTCACGATCTTCTGCCATATTCCCTTATACCTCGATTACGTAGTCAAGCGTGGACTTCTACGTAGTCTCTTTGTTCTCTTTCTCACAGCCTCTCTTCTAATTTTCTGAATGACTGTTATAAGACCTAGAGAACATAACGATATATTTATAGGGCTAGAGCAGGGACCAGAGGAGAAATAAATCTGGGCTTCTTGTGTAAATAAGAAAACCTAATCCCACCTGGATTCTATTCTTATTTCACAAATTATAATTCGCACCACTAAAGAATTATAATTGCATTCCCTTCTTTATCTCAATTTATATTTCGAGCTCCACGTTATTAAATACTTATTAATCTCTCCACGTTAAGATTACAGATACCCGTTGATTAAATATTGATTACTAACATCTACACTATGAGAACTTTTGATGAAGAAGACGAAGCCAAACTCATCGGTAGATGGAAGATGACCCATCAGGTGCTCAATGGGCAGGATAGTGTGATTTTCCCACTCTGATTTATGGTACTTTATTTTTGTAATTATTTTTAGAGTATCTCCAGCCTTTTTTTTTTTTTTTTATTGGAACGGCAAGACAATTTTTATTGATCAAAAACCTCCAAAGAGGCATCCCAATTACAAATACTAGTAAGCATAGGAGGTTAACCACCCAGTCATCGGTAGGGCTGTTCAAAAAAAAACCGGTAAACCGTGAATTCAGTCTGGACCGAATTGATTCGTATGTTTTGGATTTTAACTGTGGATTAATGATCCGGATACAGATTCAAAAAATAAAAAACCGTGACTAGCGGTCCGGATACGGATTTTGATTTTGAAACTGTGGATTAACTGATCCGGACCGTGAGATTTTTAATATATATATATATTTAAAAATAAATATAAATGTATAGATAAATAATTTTACCACTTTTATAAATATTGTCAATTTGATATTTTGATATGAAGGGTTATACTGCTATCTCCTATAAAATCTATGAGGTAAATATTATATCGAAGTCTTCTACTATATATACTCGTTAACTTGCAGAATTCTAAATCTAAACACTTGGATCACGCACAGACAAAATGCATTTGGAGTATTGAACGGGCGGCCATATTGTACAATTTCATTTCCAAAAAACCATGAAGTGTTTGTTTCAATGTTGAGTTTGGGTTTTTGAATGAGTTGATGATTTTTATGTAGAATAAGTTGAAAATCCGTGGACAAATTCGGAACCGATCCGTAACTTGCGGATTGGATTGGATTGGAACCGAACCGTGAGACTTTTGGATCGGACACGGATTCTATTTTCAAAAACCCGTGACTCGCGGATTAGGATTGGATTCATGTCAATCCGAACCAATCCGGACCGTGAGCACCCCTAGTCATCAGGGATACCCTCTTTAGGGCATCCGCAACCAAGCTCTAAAACTCTCCTCCCTCCGTCCCAATTTGTTTGCTCACTACGGTTATGTGTGTCATTTTAAAACTCTTATAGTTTTCAATCTCTAATGTATTTTATGTGCATTATGGATCTTATTTGATTGATCTCAATTAATTCTATAAAATAAAATTTTCAAAAAACTTTAAAAACACTACAAATGAAAAGTTATAAACGTTTAAAAATTGCACGGATATTCGTAGTGAATAAACAAATTGGGACAGAGGGAATATTTTAGAGACCGTGTAAAGACCTGAAAATTTTAATTTATATATATATACAATAATGATCTCCTAAGGACTACCTTAGCCAAATAAAATGCGGACTTCCATTTCCCGATTGAATTTTGATGATCCGAACCGTTCAATGTGTTTAAAACGCAATTTTAAGGGTACCCGCGAGGAATCACCAAAAAAAATGATTGGGAAGGGCTTCATCCGAGCACTTTTTCATAAAAATTTATCTACGGCCTGTGTGGAAACCTGCTCGGATGAAGCCCTTCCCGGTCATTTTTTTTTTGTGATTCCTCGCGGGTACCCTTAAAAATGTGTTTTAAACACATTGAACGGTTCGGATCATCAAAATTCGATCGAAAAATGGTAGGTCCGCATTTTATTTGGCTAAGGTAGTCCTTAGGAGATCATTATTGTGTATATATATATATATATATATTCTTTTTTTTAAAATAAAGTTTGGGTAATGTGTGGAATGGCGTATAATGATAAAATTAGCTAAGTGATGAGAGGGTATATGTGATGTGTAGTGTTGGGGTGGAATTGGTTTACACAAGCCACATATGGGTTTTTGGTGTAATTATTGAAACCCCTTTTAAATTGTGTGGTATGTGTGTATTGTGTGTATGTGTGGTGAGAGGAGAGAGAGAGAGAGAGAGAGAGAGAGAGAGAGAGAGAGAGGAGCCCTTTTCCTCCCCCAAAACCAGTCGGCCTCCCTCTCTCCCTCCATAGCTTCTCTCCTTCAAATTTCTTATCAACCCAAGCCAATGCTCACCTCCAAACTTAACTCCTTCACAAAACCTTCCTATTTTCTCATGCTCTACGCGTGGGTGCGCTTATTTCACTCTGGGGTTAGGAGAACTTTTCTTGGATCTTGAAGCTAGGATTTGGATTATGCTCCTTGGTGGGTTTTCAAGCTCAATCACAAGAGGTAGGGTTTCTTACTTGCTTGTTAAATGTTTATGTGTGGGTGGCAGTGAAATCTCTTAAGTAAAGTATGCATCTTCTAAATCTTGTTGAAAAATCCATTGATCTATGCTATTAATAGATGAATCCATGATTTATTTGATGCATCTATCTTCTTTCATGCTTATTGGTTAATTTGTGCCATAAAAACCTGGGTTTGAGGAGTAGTTTTGAGTTTGGGTTGAAATTCCCCACCATAGGTGAAAATCTGCTAGAACTAGGTACTATTCACATTTTTCGGGCAATGTAAATGCTAAATTAGGAAAATTATAATACTAAAAAGTTGTAGCTCTTCAAATTCCCTACATTTTGATATATAATACGTCCAAAATGAAATTCGGTGTGAAAAGTTATGGCAAAAATACTCGGACTGTTCAAAACCCGTCAAATCTGCCATTGACCACTTTGGATCGATCCACCTTTGCCTTTGGATCGATCCACTTTGTATTTCTGCTGAACAGACGACTTTGGATCGATCCACTTTTGCTTGTGGATCAATCGACTCTCCCCTTTGGCCAATTTTTGGCTATTTTGACCCCTTTGGCCTTCGATCGAATAACGTACGTGCTATACTTGTTCTCGTTGACTTGAAATACCTTGAGATACCCACCGTGAACATCATGAGTGATATTAGTTGAGTCCTCAAGTTCCCTTGGGACTTAAGTGACGTGTTTGACACTTATTGACGCGAGTTGACGGTTGTAGAGCGAACTAGGATTTTTGAGCGTTGTTTTGAGTTAAGTTATTGCATGAACACTTAAATGGATCGTTTGAGCATGAAATGATAATAATGGAAGAAAAGATTGACACGGGGCTCGAAAGGGTATGTCCGGAGTGACACGGGACCCGAAAGGGTATGCCCGGAGTGACACGCCCGAAAGGGTATGCCCGGAGTGACACGGGGCCTTTATGGTATGCCCGGATTATATTGAATGGAACAATTGAATGAGACGCATGATGAGGGTGTATTGAGAGCATGAGTGGTACACTTGGTATGTATTGAACATATTGGAGTGATAGTTGACCTAATGTGACAAATTCTTGAACTATTCTCTTATATTCGAATTTCCGAGACTTCTTGGGTTACTCTTATTGACTTCCACGTGGATTATGTAATTATTTATGTTTATGAAATTTGGGGCGTTACACAAAGATACTTTGGGAAATACTTGGACACGCGAGGGACACATGGCCACTTGCAAGACTTGGGTGTGATATAGGTATACTTATAGGGCACTGGTGAATACGAGTAGAGCAATTGTTTGACGTGTGGGTAATCGTGGGATACATCGTAGTACGTGTGGGTATTGTACGGTACATGGACTCAAGGGAATACATCGACTAGGGCATCTTGTGTGTGTGTGTATGTGAGTGCTTAGGTATGTGATGAACGTTTTAAGAGAAATAGGATTACGTGCATGATATTGATTGGTGTGAGTCTCAACGGACATGTTGATGGATTTGAAAGAGAAAGGTTAATTGTGTCGGGATGAAGGAATGATAATGGAATAAATGATTTACTGACGGTGGAATTGGAAAGTGAAAAGAAAGAAAGAAAATGATTGCATGATTGAAAAGATGCTATGGTATCTTGAAGATGGTTTAGTACGAGGGTTGTTGGACCCAGCTAATTATTTTACTGGGAGACATGGGGCTTTGATAAGTAGTAACATTATGATTGATAATATTGGTCAGAGGTAAGTTTGATAGTTTGTTACCTAAAGTTTATATCGTAGAGGTGTATGTGAGGGACGCGTGAAGGATGATGTTTGTTGTTATAACCAAATGATATACTGGGTAGCTTACTTGTTATTTGTCAATATTATGTTGCGCTTCCGTTCATTATATCTTGTCATGCATTTATGTGTCTGAAACCCAAAGAGGATACCTACTGGGCGAAGTGAATGCTCACCCCTTTGCTGTTTCAGATGTGGCTTGGAGCATGACATGGGGTGCTTGATGTGCATGACATAGTAAGAGCATGGCATGAAAGATTATTTGAGGCATTGTAAAACTTTTACTTGTTGAAAGAATGTAATATTGTAAAGTAATTCATATGGGACATGGGTGCCGAGAATTAGATTCGTCATTTATTTTCAATATAAACGCTGTAAGGGGATTTTGGACTAATCAATGAGTTTAGTGAAATATTTTGTGGAGGAAATATGCTTATTCAATTATGTTGAAAATCGAGGGCGTGACAGACCGGATGTGATATATAGAGGGGAAATTTTGTAATTGGATCCCTCTTTTATATAATTTTTTGTACTTTTTAGAGGGACCCACCGTCTTTTTTAGATATTTGAAGACCAAAATGGAGGTGTGAGTCTCTATATTTGGAGACCCAAAAGCAAATTTAGAGATCTAAATCTCTAAAAAGTACAATGGTTCCCTCCATAAAGTACAAAAAGTTGAAGAATAAATAAGATAAATTACAAAATCTTCCCTCGATATGTCACATTCGATCTCTATTTTGGAGGTTTAGAGCTTGGTTGCGGATTAAGCAAATGAGTAGCTAACCAATCCGCATCTTCGGTCTTTACTAAAAAATTTGGTAATTGACTTTCACACATTCAAATTATAATTCACGCTCTTTTTTTGGCTTCTAATAAAATTTTGAAAAATTTCACTAGAAGAGAAAAATTTGTAAAATTTCACTAGAAAACAAAAAAAAGGTGTAGATAACAATTTAGGGGTGTGGAAATAACTCTCAAAAAATTACTCATATTTCGGTATAAATTGGAGAAAAAGCCCTTTATCCAAATCTTGAACCCCCTCCCACCTTAGACCACGACTCGCACCGCCTCTAACCACCGTCTTCCACCGGATTAGCAACTGAGGCATCCCTCCCCCTCTTATGCAACTCCTCAACGCCACTATTCTCTCTCTCTCTCTCTATGTGTGTGTGTGTGTGTGTGTGTGTGTGTGTGTGTCTGCTCTCTCTCACTCTGTAAACCCTAGATTTGGATTATGTCTTACACATGTGTACCCCTGCAGCCATCGAAAACCACGGCCAACCACCGAAAAACACCGACCAACACAAGAAACAAATGGCGACCACTACCCCTCAACTTCTAGCCACCACCCAAAACTAGTCATCGTTGGAAAGTTGCGGTAACGATTTTGCGTAACCTTTTGATTTGGTTAAGGATTTGAGTAAAATTCAATTTAGTATCAATTTAATTTTAGGGCTAGAGATGAATTTTGGGTGTTTTTACTCAAATTTTAAATTTAGTTCTAGGTTTGAGCAAGGGCATCGACAATGGGCTCTCAAAATAGCTCCTAGGTAAGGCTCCTAATATTTACCTAGTCATTTGCTCAATTATTGTCTTCAATTGGCTCCCCATATAACCTTCCAAGGGTGACTCCTAAGCATGGCTCTTGCCACATTAGCTAAATTTTGGTAGCATTATAGCTAGTTTCAAGTGGGACCCAAAGTCTTTAAATCTTTTATTAATATGAAATTTTCAAAAGATAAAGGATTTTTGGCAAGCTCTTGCTAACCCATTGAGGCATTGGGTGTACATATCTGATGAGGCCAAATTGGGCACACAAGCAAGAATGAGAACAACCCAAGGAAATGGCCCAAAGCATACCAATAAACTAGACCTCCGTGGTCCGCCTCATACGATTCAATATGGCATGTTCTGGTTCGCCCAGAGGAAAGGCCCAACACAGCTCCGTGCTGGTATGACTTCTGTACTGACAAAATGCTCCGTGCAGAATAGTATAGCACACCAGAAGCCTTCTGGTTAGCCAGATAAGGTAGTTACAACAAAATCCCATGATATCTGGAGCAGCAGATATCTACGACTAACCCACAACGGGAATTCAAACTATAACCAATCCGTTGTCCGTAAAGGGGACTTAGCGCCAAGCTATCCCATGTATGAATTCAAACGAGTCCACAACGGACAGGAGACTCCTCCGGGATAAGATCCCCACCAACTCCGGTTGGTTACTCCGGATATTCAAATCACACCTTAGCAAGTGTCTATAAATACCACACCCTCAATAGGTAAAAGGTACACACACTATTCTCCCCAACACTTGTCAATACGTATATTCTCCTACCTAATCTAACTTAGGCATCGGAGGGGTGTTAGTCGGAAACACTCCGGCCCTAATGCCTTGTTTTGCAGGTTGATGATCTGTAGCGCCGAAAAATAACTCATCAATATCCTCTCTAAAATTAGCAAACTTTATGAGTGGAAAAAGAACCCCAATTGAACTTAGGTTAGGTATACACCTTAGAATTCAACTCGTGAGCTATTTTTAGGGAGTCCATTATAGATACCCTAATGCTAAAGATGCTCTTAGCAAGCAAAATATAGTTTCATATTTCAAAACCCTAAGAAGGGTTTAAAAGTTGTTACCTTTAGTATCCCAAATGGTTGGATAAAATAAACGAATAGAAATGCGAATCACACTTTTCGATAAATAGGTGAGAAATTATGGGGCATGTGTGTAAATGCAAGGCTTATTTATTTATCATTTCTAAATGAAATGATGAGATTTGATCAGAAATCATAATTATTTCTTTTCTCATGAAATAATTCAATCCAAAAGGGGCTCTTTGGGGTTTGCTTAGGGATGACAACGGGGAGGGTTTTCTCGTATAACCCTATCTCGCCCTCAAATTTTTAAAGACAAATACATCATAAATCCACGTGGAAAGTCAACCAAGCCAATAGTCCAAGTCAAGGTCTAAGTTCAACTTACAGAGTCAAAGTCATATATCCATAATTGTCAATGTGTACCCCAAATATAAAGTAAATAAGTCGCAAGTGTTATTACAATATCTAAGTAAGAAGATAAGACTTTAAATGAAGTTACAAAATCATCTCTTTGAAAAAAAATAATGTCCCAAGATGATAAAATAACTTCTCCGATTATGCTTCCAAAACATGCATGCGCACACTTCCAAGTAATCCACGTCATGCTCCTTGCAGGTTACCTGAAATTGTTAGGGTGAGCTCACTAGCCCGGTAGAGAAAAAATCTACTAAAACTAAATGCATGTGAGATGTACTTGCGGGATGAATGAAAGAATGGAAATCACACAATAAAGCTTAACGATTAACAAGAGTTTAACAAAAGAAATTAGAAGCTCATATGTCCTTAATTCCAATACATTCATCTCATCGTACACAATACGTACCCGACACGTGCCAACGTCTCACATGTGTCAAACTCACTCAAATCGTTGTGTCACCCATTTCTCCATCGTTATAAGTTTTTTAGAAATTCCTAGCGACACGTCCATAGGACGGCCCTAGTATCATTATGGGCGTCTGATGACCCCGTATAATCTTCCCCCTGGCCAAGGTATATTTCTAGCGACACGTCCATAGGACGGCCCTAGTATCATTCCTTTAGATGTTCATCTTCTTTAATTATTCGTTCATCTCTATTAATACAAATGTCCACTCATTCCGTTAATGAAGCATTTGTTAACCGTATATCAACACGTGTTCACAACGTGTCCTGCGACATGTATCCAACGTAACATAATAGATTTCTCGATTTAATTGTTTATTGTCCGTTTGCTAGGCCATATGTGTCACGAAGAAAGTCCAAGTACATTTACGAGTATTCAACACGAAACGGAGTAAAAAGGGAGTCAAACAAGTACCAAGGGAGGAGCCTGAACCAAATCAAAATAAGGGGAGCAAACTATCAAAACCGCCCCGGCGGAAATTCCAGCAAGCCCATTTTTTGACAGATTCTCAGACTTTCCCCAAAAGGTGGAATTTCAACCCAAAACTCGACATTAAGGTCCAATACCAAATTTTCTAGATACCAATCAACTAATACACATGTAGGAGGGTAAAATTATCAATTTGGTAAGGGATTCAACAACCAATTTCATAGATCAATAGCAATTAAAGAATCCAAGTTACAAACCAAGTGGGTTTTCAAAGAGATCAAGAGATACATGGGAGGTCATGAAACTTATGCAACATTGTGATGGTATAACTACAAATTCGAGAGGGAAATCATTTAGAGCAAAGATCATGGCATTTTTCCAACTCAAACTTGACTAGAAATGAGTTTTTCAAGTGAATTCAACAAGGCATGAGAGATTGATCAAGGATGAGAGCAATACACACCTATACACTTCACACACACTTAGTACGGGTAGAAATTTCCCTACCTCAAAGAGATTTAGCTCCAAGTTAAAAATTTAAACAAATCCTAGCTTTCTCCAAAGAGCTCCAACCGAAAAACCACCTTCCGGAGTGAAATAAACGAGATCCAAGCACTAGAATGCATGTAGTTGACGATTTGGGTGTGGATCTTGGAGGGTTTTGAGTGTGGGTGAGTATTTTGGAGTGGAGGTTGAAGAAAATGGAGAGAGAGAGAGGTGGCTATTAGAGGGGAGAGGGAAATATTTTCTCTCTCCTCATGTTAGATATTTGTACCGAATTTTAAATAATTGCACCCCACACCCCTATATTATCCTATGTGCTACTGAATGGCCAAAATTCACTTTGTATCACCCAACAACCCATAATCTAACATTTACAACAATTCATCACAATTACCCAACTTTATTTTCTAAATAACATTTAAAATTTACAGGTCTTTACAAACCTCAACCCTAAAATTACAATACGGCCTCAACCCTGCCCCAAACTTCGACCGGGTAATTATTGGTTACTCTCGTTCTTGTCCAATGCCTCACCCCATTAAAAAAAATGAGAAAATCATGTGCGATTTAGAAGCAAAATAGTTATATATAAGGTGATATTTGAGTACGATGGTAAATTAGGGTAAATAATAGTAATTTTTTACGTAAAAAAAAATTGGGAAGAATTCGAGGCGCGGTAGTATCTATCCGAACCCGATCCGACGCCGATCGGGTTTTTCAAAATGTCTTCCATATAAGTCATTTCTTATAAGTGAAATCGTTTTTTCTCTCTATCTATATGATTTTTATATGATATTCTCTCGATTATAATAGATGTCTTTCTCTATCTGACGCAGTGGAATGCCACTGTATTTATTCCTCCTTTTGAATCATTTTTTTCTTTATATTTATGGATTATTTAATATTCTCTTGATTATCTAAGTTATTTTTTTAAAGAATAAATTTTTTTTAAAGAATAAAACTTACGTCCCCAATCAACTATGAATTCGAACAGCTTCCCAAAATAAAATCATAAAGAAAATGTGATAATAACCAACCAACAAAACTAGTTCATACGAATAAGACCTTCTTCACCCACCCTGGTACTCTAAAAATTGAATGAAACTCACTTCAGTTGGGGCGAATTCAAGGCGGGCGGGGCCAATGGCTATCCCTACTAGGGGTGTAACCGGTCCGGTTAGGCCCGATTTGGATGATTGTTTAGGACCGAACAGGTCTTCCGATTTGGGGACGATTAAAATGAAAACTGGTCGAAATTCCTTCAGTTTGGTTTCATTCCATTCGGCCGGTTTCAGTTTGGCTCATTCGGTTTGACTTAATGGGCTTTATATCTCGCAAAGCTAATTGGACAGGCGGGAGGATGTTATGTTGTTTATAATAGATTCTCTCCTATAAAGTTTGGAAAATTGTTCGATGTGGGATTGACAGAATGCCACTCCCCTTAACTTTCCCCACTCTCTCTGTGTCTCTCTCACCGCCATCTCCATACCAAGCGCCACATCACCATCCAACCACCACTCCTAAAGAAAATTAACAGCAGACATCTCGTCAGATATCCATGTCTTTCCTCTTTCCCAATCAAAACCCAAATTTTGCAAAAATTGAAAACCCTAAGATCTTTCGATCCCATTGGGTATCAGGTACTCTTTCGACAGTACCACTTTGCATCTTCTCCTCAAGTTTGATTTGAGACTCTGAGTTGGTGTTCGAGCAGATTCAAAATTGATCAGAGAAGTGTTGGGGTGAGAGGGAGATGAGGGAGGAGAGAGAGAGTCTTGATATTACTAGCGGAGATGATGCGGTTGCCGGCGGTGGAATGTGGATATATATATATATATATATATATATATATATATATATATATATACAAGGAGCTTCCAATAAAGGTCCCTTATTGAACTTACCATAAGGACCTCCCATTTCCGGATCAAATTTTGACGATCCAAACCGCTCAATGTTTTTAAAATCTGTTTTTAAGGGCCCCGCGAGAAACCATAAAAAAAAATACCCAGAAGGGCTTGATCCGATCAGTTTTCTATAAAAACATTATACATAACGTTTTTATCGAAAACTGATCGGATCAAGCCCTTTATCGAAAAATATAACATTTTTATCGAAAAATACCCGGAAGGGCTTGATCCGATCAGTTTTCGATAAAAACGTTATGTATAATGTTTTTATCGAAAACTGATCAGATCAAG
>JAXBDA010004823.1:0-27141 GCA_036023075.1 Gaultheria prostrata
AAATAAAGAAATGAATTTAATTAATTAAAGAGGGGGGTATTTTTGGGGAAACAAATAAAGAGGTGGGGCATTTTTGGAAATACATGTGGGGCCAGTGGAGGGGTGTGTGTCAGGGGGTGTGAGGATCAATTTACCTGTTTCAAGTAGTCACGTCATAGCTTCATCATAAGTTCCTAAGTGGACAAAATAATCACAACTGACACATTCTTTTTCTCTTATTATAAACAAAATGTTTATTCTTGGTGGTTAAAAACTTTATGCCAAAAATAATAAATAAAAAAATCTATTGCATTAGGTACTGTATCGTATTGGTTTGTGGGTACAGTTGCACTAAAAAAACGTTGTATAGAAAAGGACGTTTCTTAAAAAGAACAGCGGACTTTCTTGTGATGAAGATTTCCAACCAATAATTTCCTTTTTAAAGTAATTTCCTTTTTTAATAATCTGTTGTGTTGAATATTCCGGCAGACCCGACCTAATGAAAGCGGCATAATTAGTGCACTCCAATAAGCTCTTCAAGTTTATTTTTTCTTTAAACAGTGGAATAAACCACAATTTGAACCAAAGAAGTTTTTTGGTTTATTGCTACATAAACCAATAAACCAAAAAACAAGTTTATTTTTTTTTGCCAAATCACCCCTTAGAGAATCTTTTTTTCAAGAATTACCATAATTTCTCTTATATCCAAACAGACGATATATTTTTTTTTTGTCATTCGATGTACATCAGTGGGGAGTGGGGATTAGCGGAGGAGTTAGGGAGTTAGTCCAAATGGGGTCTAGAAGCTATCCAGCTCTAAACCCCAAACACCTCTTTCGAAACTCGAACTCTGATTTCGTTTGTGGGAGAACCAAAAAATAACCGCTGGACTATAAGCCGTTGGTTAAACAAACGATATTAAAAATGGGGAAAAGTGGAGAAAAAGTTGGGCCTAACTTGTCATACACCACTGACTTTAACCCTATCATTGGAGTAGTATTTTTTCAATCTCTAGTCTAATAAGTAAGTTTTTTCAATCCCCGGACTTTAACACAATTTCAACACTTTTTATAAGTTAAAAATGATTTTAGCACAGATTTTTTTGGAAGCAACAATGAGTTATCTAAGGTATGTTTCTTAGATTGACACCAAATATTGTTTTAGATACTTATGTAATCCCTCGGTCCGGATTAGTTTGTTTATAAATTTATTTTCTCAAATTTCAAAATGTTTGTCCATTTTCAAAAATTAAAGAATAAAGTATAGGAAAATTAATAAACTCAAAAGGTAATGAACAAACACAAACGATAATAGAAAAAAATTGTATAACGGATTAACAAATTCAGGCGGAGAAAGTAGGATTTATCATCTAAACCATTTTTTTTACCGAAAACGACTGGGAACATATTCTAGGATTGCGTTCCCACCCCATGTGTGATATGTCCAATACGTAAGCACAAATCACATGGTATTGTTCTACATGATATATGCGTCCAATCATAAACGTGCTAATATGTCCCAATTGATGCATCTCACGTGTCCAACAAACATCAGGGCTTTTTTTTTTTATTTTTACAAATATGAATGTATTTACGTTTATTGAACTCTATAGAATTAAGAGAATATAATGTTTTTATAATAATGAATATTGCATAAATTATACAATATTATTTAGTATATTATCAGATTTTGTTTTTAAATTTTTCAATTCGGATTATCTTCTAAACCTTACTATATAGGAACGATATGACAAAGTATGTCACTAACTTAAATCTTATTGCCTTACTCGCTACACGACGACGGCTTGATGAATGCGCTGCCATCGAAACCGAAATAATGAGGTTTCATTTCGTTCCCTTATATACTTACCAATAATATTGTTCTTGGTGGAAATTAAACGAATAAATATATCTTTTAGTGAATCATTGTTAACATTACGGATTTTTCCACTTTTTTTCTTTCTAAAAGATGAAATAATTATTTAAGTTGAACTACTACAAGGGGTATCGATGTTGTTTGCTCAGCTTGAACTCATAACCTCCCAACACTTGAGTACTGGTACACTACCAACTGAGCCAGAAGTCCTGATCCGGTTTTTTCCCCTTAACTACCGCTTAATACTTGAAAGGTTTTTTCCTTATCAATCGGTCACTGCTCTGAGGATTAGCAGTTAAATAGAATGGTCGAAGATTTAAAGGAAGCAAGAAAATTATTGTCAGCCTAGTGGACTGATAATAGAAGGACTATATATAACGGATGAACTTTTTACTACTTGTGGTAACAATTTTTGTTGAATGAAGAAATACAATACCTGGACACAAAGCACCCCATGCTTCTTCTGAGGCACCAACTTACCTTCAACACTTTCATCAGGATTATACAAGTCAAGATCACAGAGATCCACGTCAGCAAAAGCCTCAGTAAAGTCAACTCCTCTGTTGTTACAAAGAAGCTCAGGCTCACCCACGGTGTTCTGGACAACCTCCCCAGCAAATGGGTAGTAGGAGACCAAAACTTGGGCCAATGACTTTTTCAAGACACCGGACATGGACGCAAATGTGAATAAGTTTTCATTTTCGGGGGTCTTTTTGTAACAAAAGAAAACTCCCACGTCCACCGGTGGCAACAGCAAGTCTAGGTTGGACATTGGTAACCAATGCTCCGGCATCGGCAACACCGCCGCCACCACCTCTTTCTTGCCCACCACCACCGCGAAGTCTCCTTTTACACCCATTTCAAGAGAGAGAGAGAGGGAGAGAGAGTTGATATGGGAGATGGGATTGTTGGAAGATGGGGGATGATTTATAGGAAGTCTGGTTGGAATTTTATGTAGTTAGAAAAGCTAGTAATCCTTATTTTATGTAGGTTTTTTTTTTCTTCTTGTCAAGCAGTGTTTCCCATTTTTGGAGAAAACTTCAGGTGCGTGTAGGGTACCGCTGACGTGATGCCCAGAAACACATCTCATCCGTCCAAAAAGTGTTTTGGAATAGTTTTTTTTTTTTTAATTCTTCCGTCGAAGTGTTTTTTTTTTAAATTCGTTGGATGGCCGGACACGTGCTGGATACCGCCACATGGTATCCAGCTGTTACCAAAGAAACCAGCCTCAATGGGAAGGAAATGCATCCTATAACTCACCATTAAAATCATGTAGAAATTGTAACAAGTGAAAATCTTGTAACCGACTTTTGTAACTCAGCTACGTCCCATATTGTTTGGGCTTTTTCGGGAATTCAACTCTTTAATACTATACACCATCACTACAAAATTAAAAATAATTTAATTTAAAATAGTGTTCCAATGTTAATAACTTAAAAAGAAAGGGCCATGTGCCCAATTATGCCCATTGAAAAGTTAAAATTGACATATAATTAATTTGGAACAACAAAAAATAGAATCATGAGCCAATTAAAAAATGAGACGGAGGGAGTACAATGAACCTTCGGAAATCTTCAATGGAGTAGACCGAAATTTGAGATTCATTACTTACATACTTAAGTGCAACCGTGTCAAAAGTAAAACATAGTAAAAAACAATTAAAATTCATAAGAAAATTTAACCACTGACGACCGCAACCTACGGATTTGGATCATGATAATACTACAAGTTTAGCTAATACTTAACTGGCTTACATATTTTTACTACTACGTGCCGTCTGCACGCAATATTATGTGATACATGTCTTACGTGTACGTGCTTATGCCTCAGGATGTTCAGACTTCAGACTAATTTATCCGCACTTCCATCGTTCCACTACAATATTGCTTCTTGTTTCTCTTTTCTCAATGTACTCTCCTAGGAACTTGTTCTTCTTAGTGGAATCAACACATCTAACGGCCACGATCAATTTGACGTGATCCAGGGAGTATACGATAAGTTTCCCATTTCCAGAATCCTCTCTTTATTTTCGTTTTGTACTTCTTTTGAATATCTCGTGTTATTTGTTCAATTCTGGGGATTTTTTTTGAAAGTGAAAATGTTTGTTTGTTCATTGTGATTATGTTGGCCACAGTGCGATGCAACTTTTAGTACAGTGATTGAGTGACTTTGCCAATAACTTGGTCCAATACTTGGGTAGGTGAGGCGGGTGAGGTAGGTGAGTACTAGTCATGTACTGAGGAGGCCACATATGAGGTCTCTTGTGATTTGTTAATTCTGGCTTGTTAATCGTTGTTTATTAATTCTAGTTAAATGCGAGACATTGTTATTCTTGTTGTATCGTATATTTCCCGGTGATTTTATTTTTCAGGTGCCGAACCGGATTAGTGGGTCTAATTCGGAGCTTTTGAGCTTAATCTAATCTAGAGACATTTTGGTGAAATTATTGTGGATAGTCCTTAATTATTTTGAGGTCGTAGAGTCGCATTGTTATTTTTGTAATTATGGAGGCATAGACAAGAATTATATTTAGACGAAAATAGGGCCTGAATGTCGATTTTGAAGATTTATTTTTGAAATATTTTGGTCATTACAATCTTTCTTTTGCCAATCGATAAAGAAAAGAAAAAAAACCTTGATTCGCTAATTCAGGAGACTAATCACATCTTCCACTATTAGGGTCCATCTGAAGTAGGAGCAAATACTAAGAGTTAAGTTCTTACCAGTTACTATTTCCATACCCAAGTAGGCTTACAAAGTTGAACATATCATGATCAAGTGCTCTATCGATCGTCTCTGACATTGCTATTGATGTTTATCCCCAAAATATTTGAAGACTTTTTACATACACCCAAAGGGTTTACTTGTCACTAATATAGTCTAGCTACGTCTTAGGGGTATTCCAGTAAGATAGTTTTTGACTTTTCACGGTTTTTTATGTGATGTATTGTGAGAGAGTAACTATCTCAATTTTAGAAATAAGCTGACTTTTTGACTTTTTTGAGTTAGTGGAATAACAAAGAGAACATTATTATGAATAAAAGAGAATTACTAAAAACCGCTTGGATCGTGGCTCTATCCCTCTCATGCCATTGCAGAGACTTGTGTGGAGAGCCTTGGGCCAACTACTCGCCTAAGTGGTGTTGTGGTGACGGTCTGTCCTATTTGAACAGTAGCTATGGTTCAATCAGACATTCCACAGTGGGTCGGGAAATCCCCTCCATATACATTAATGTGGACCCACCCTCCATAAATAATACTCTCTACTATCTTATCCCCTCTTACTATTTTTCTTCCCCAAACTCATCATGCGTCCAATCGGGCCGTATAACTATCAATCCTAACGTATTCTACCAAATACATTGTTGCTTATAATTGAATTTTTATTATATAACCATGGCATTTTATTTTTTTCTCAACCACAACGCAACTGGCTGATATAGAAGAAATATTAAACAGGCCTTAAAATCAAGAGACTCATTTTGGTAACCTCCTTGTTGGTTGATGCTCACAACAGAGGTTATATTAATTACTTACCACTTTTCTTTTCTTTTTTTTTTTTTTTTGATCGGCTACTTGCCCCTTATCTTTAATCAATGTTGCTACTGTATTTGTCAAAAACATGTGGTTGACCAAAAGTTTTATGCATTTTTTGTATTTAAAAAATGTGCTTGACCAAAATATTGATAATAATCTTGCTCTAAATGCCGTAACTACTGTATTTGTTAATAAATGTGCTTCACCAAAATTTATGCATTGTTTTAATTTTATTTTTTTCTATCATGTGCATGTGTTCTCTGAATATTTTTAAATTTTGATGAAGTAACACTAATTTTGCGGTTTATCGGATCAGTGGAAGCAAAACATATAATGTTGACCATAACTAAGGTTTGACTTTATCTGTGTACGTGTTGCATTTCTTTGAGAATTGCTCTGAACTTGTTTACTCTGTCAATTTTAAGAAGTGACGAAACCAAAAAATAGAAATTGGGCCGTAATCATGACTTTTTTACAAAACTGTTTTTAGAGACTCTCTCAGGCACTCCAAAAGCATGGCTTCAATTTTGTGGTGGTCGTCACCTTAACAATTTTAAAAATACAACCGTTGACATAAATTGGGTATAAATTAGGTACAATCACCACCTCAACAATTTTAAAAAATATATAATACCACTGGCATAAATTGGGAACAAGTGGTGACGGTCTCTAGGTAAACATGAAACAGAGGAACAATTAGGCATTTTTAGAAGAGGGATATTGCGATGAACCGCTGACGTAATTTCATGGAGTATTGCTGGGAAATTGACATTTTATAATTTGTTTGTTATTTTGGGTGACAAGCATATTTGATTTTTTACTAGTTATGAGACTTGAACTCTTGACCACTTCCTCACGATGATTATTTTATATATGAGATAATTGTCACAGCTTAAATTACTATTCAGTTAACTCAACAATGAAAATGAAATTTTGTCATTAAGTAAAAATTTACTTATTCAAGGCTGCAGCCGAGTCTTAAAGCAGGTGGTAAACGCTTTGCTTTAGGTTGCCCACCTTATCAAGCAAATGAAAAGCCTCCATTTTGGCCATTTTTACTGCCTTTTTATTGTATGATAATTTGGGGTAGTTGGCAGTACCCCGGCTTGTAAAATATATGAACAATTGTACATTTTGGTACAAATAGAGCGTGATGTTTGTTCCAAAAAAAAAAACTACCATACCAAAAATTACTAGTAAAACTCAACCGGTCAGTCTGTGTTTTCCATATTAGGAAAGAACGCCCATTTCCTCCCTTCTTTTTTATTTTTTTGCTATTCGTTAATCCTAATCTACTCTATCCTAGGGGACTTGGGGAGGGGGATAAGTGCTTACGGGAATCGAATTTTGCCCATGTGCATAGGAGTATAAGAGAGACATCAACTACATTCCACTCCACTTGCCCATTTCCTCCCTTCATTGACGAACAAAACAACTTCTTATAAATCAAGAGGGTTGTTGCAGTGGTTAATCTATTTGTTTTAATGCTACTTACCACTCAAGACCGGCCCTAGGGCAAGGCTCAAGAGGCCAAGGACTTGGGGCCTCAAAATTTTGAGACAAGGGCCCTGTAGTGAGGGGCTCACTATACCCCTATAGTGAGCCTAGGATTGCCCAGCGGATCGCCCAATCCACCTAATCCGCTCAACCCGAACCGCCGTGAACTCAACCGAGATATGTTACGAATGGATGCGGATCCTAATATTTTTTATTTTGGCGGATGTGGTTCGGTTCGGGTTTGATCCGTCAAATCCGCTCAATCTGCAACGAACCGACCCATTCGTATATTACTCACGGACGGGTTACGGATGCACAAAACGACAATCCGCCACGAGCGGATCTGATTAGAACCGAACCGATCCGCTCAGAACCGATCCGTGGACAGCCCTAAGTGCACCCATCCGGCTATCCATCTTGACAATAAACGCTCGGATTTGAATCTAAACAATGGTCGACTCGGATCATTTGGAGCTAGAATTAAATCCGAGCCGTTGGTGCTGAGATGGACAATCTGATGGGACACACTACACCCCTGAGTCCACACCTATGTTGTGAGTCCCCCCACTACTGGCCCCGCGATTTACAAATTTATGGGTAAAACAACGGACCAATGTTATAGATAGTTGTAAATATAAGTTTTCTTATATCCTTAATAGAGAGAAGCTCATATGTGGCTCTTATTCTGGGGTTTGGTCGATTGTGAGACTTCGAACTCCAGTTAGTTGTTAACCTAATAACTCCCTTCTAACCCGCACTGATGAATATCGTCTGGGGGAAAAAAATTAAAAAAAGAAGAGAAGCTCTTCTTAGTCCAACAGTAAGATGAATGTAGTTCACACTTTGTACCTGAGTTCGAATCATGTTAATTATAATACTTTTTTTTAAGTATTTATTCTTAAAAGTTTATTCCCTTATAAGAATTTATAGCTACAATGTATTGAACCTGAGTCAAAGACAACCTAAGAGACAAATATGCCACTAGAACCAAAGCATGTTTAAAATTTTACATGGATTGAAATAATTATGTACACAAATTATTCCTTTATTGTTGTTTCATTATAAGACTACGTAGGGCCCCACTTGATGATTGGTACTAGGGCCTCCAAATACCTTGGGCCGGTCTTGTTACCACCCAAAGGTTATAGGATCGATTTCAATCGGCAGAGATTTGCCCTTGGAGCTACTTCACCTCACACAAATGAGTGGAAATTAGGACTGTGTGAAGGACTGAAGAGATAAATTAGTATGGTCGATGGGGATATTCTTTCTTTTTTTTTTTTTTTGGTAGATGGTGATATTCTTTATCACACACAAAAACAAAATAAACTTCCTATCTAGCCACAGAAATACATAAAACAAGGGATGTTCAAAAAAACCGGTGAATCGTCAATTCTGTCCGGACCGAACCGATCCGCACGTTTTGGATTTTAACTGTGGATTAATGGTTCGGACGCGGATTCAAAATTAAAAAACCATGATTCGCAGTCCAGACACGGAGTTTGATTTTGAAACCGTGGATTAACCTATCCGGACCGTGAGATTTTTATTATATATTAATTTTTAATATATATACATCCGAGGGTGTGTGTGTGTGTGTGATTTACCAGCATCATCATCCTCTTAATCATATCCTGCTTTGTTTGTGCATTTTTTAAAGATTTTTTTAGTTTTTTATGTTATTGTTGAATGACAAATCTTTTTTGCCCAAACACTGATGCTTTACGGCGGCCTTCAATTCTCGTGTGTTTATATTTACGGAGTATGTTAGTTGGATCTCATCGACAAATATTGGACGAATGACAGATATTTGGCTATCAGTTCTCGATTATTCTCTTTCTAAATGTTGTTTTCCGTATCATATACTTGTAATGATGAGAATATGGTCCTGATTTAGTGCAGAAATTGTTTATGCCTATGTTTATGGGCTGTCGTTTTTGGAATTTCTTTCTTTGCTAAATACATTTTTAGAATAAGTTGAAAATATGTGGACAAATCCGGAACTGATCCGTGACTCGGGGATCGGATTGGAACCGAACCGTGAGACTTTTGGATCGGACACGAATTTTATTTTCAAAAAATCGTGACTCGCAATTTATAATTGAATTCATGTCAATCCGGACCAATCCGGACCGTGAGCACCCTTACATAAAACTCTTTGTCCAAGGCCCATAATGAGGGCAAAATAAAAAGTTGGTGAGACTTGCGAAATTAATTTTATACCCTAGTTTGGGCCGGGTCAACTTGAGAGCTATAATTATTAGGTAGAAATTGACATAAAGTCATGTTAAAGTTTTTCTGCAGTTAAAGTCTGGTCTTGCTAATTATTTGGAATTATAATTATTTGGAATTATCTTATGGGTCTTGCTAACGTATGCCCAATAGGCACACAATAAGCACACAAACAAACAAAAAAATACACACTCCAATATATTTTTTACACTTTTCAATATACTTTCACATATTCCCACACACTTTTTCACACATTTCAATACATTTTTTCAACATTAACGTTTGCCTATTGGGCACACGTTAGCATATTCCTTATCTTATTTATTCTCCATAAAGGTTACCCTCCACGGGTGACTAGCCTTTGATTAATTTGATGATTTGATATTCTTGATTTGTATCTAAAAAAATGTCACAATACCACAGAGAATGTGATCCTGGGGTCTCAATTCAACCGCCCGGCTCTCTCATTTAAAAGTTTTGAACCTGAGATCTAGGAGAAAAGATAAACCCTAAGTGTCGGTTCTTAATCCACCATGTTATGATTGGTCTGGTAGTCTGTGTCAATTAATATATTTGGAGTATATTTTTCATTTTCCGTTTTCCTTTTAAGCTTGCAGTAAATTAATTTCACTAAAAAAGTAAAATACTTTTTCCTAATTGAAAAAAAAAAAAAAAAAAGAGGGTGTGAAATGCTAGGGTTATACTTGGCTGTGACTGCAGATAATGAAAAGACAAGGTTTGGTCAATAGAGGTAAAAAAAATTGACGTTCACACCCGCTTAACACTTTGGTTAAGATGGAGAAATTAGCTGAACTACTTGATGAATTCCCTTCTGATTGGCAAGTGCAATTCAAAACTGAATCAATACCAACTGTTTTTTGGATTGGCGAAAAAGATTTTATTAATCTTTGAAAAGAAAACAAAAATTAAACGGATCTTGGACACACTGGCAAAAAGTCATCCGAGAACCAAACTTAAAAGATCAACCCGAATCAATTCGAAACCGCACAACCGCAAAAAACTACCCAACCACCTACAACCAAAACAAATAAAGACTAGAAGGACAAGCCGACACCCAAAAGATCAACCCGAAAGAAAAGACCGAAGACCAAAAGAAGCAACCTAAAACCGATGAACCGCATTAATTAAAAATTCATAGAAGGAGAGGCACCTTCCTCGAGCTCATCAACTTCCTCTGAATAATCACCTTCTTCCAAGTCATCAAGAGCATAATTCTTCCGCTATTTTCGCCTCCTCCATTTCAACAAATTTCTTTAAATTGCAAATTTCAATACCAACTGTTGCGACTACAAAAAAGTGGTCAACCAGCCACATAAAACATTTAGCCACACAAGTGGAGTGGTAGCACATTGATAAGCACTATTTACTTCTATACATTTGACAAGGATTCAAACATTACTAACTCCAAATAAAAATATTGACTTTCGCCAAACAAAAAAAAATTATATACCCACAAGTGAAAAGAATAAAATCACCAATCGTGTGCTAAGTGACATTATATAACAAACACGTTTGTTATAGTCAATTTCAATTTCCGAATTTAAGGATATTTATTCCTAATTAACTATAAAAAAAATCTTTTTTTACTATATTAATTCAAAAAAATAAAAATAATAATGCTTCTCACTCAAACTAATGCTACAAAAAGTCTGAATTACCCAGTATCCTATTTTCACATACTTGCGTGTTGCTTGGTTTAATAGGGTCAAATAAAAATTTCTAGTCTGTAAATCATTTTGAGTTAGATTTTGAAATTTAATTGGGGCCAATTGACCCATAACGTAACATCAATCATTTGGAGTCGCCACGGCATATCACATGGCTTTAATCCCCCTTGGCATAAAGTTTAAAAACGATGGATTAAATTCGTAAAAAAACAGACTTTTAGTGTCTTTGGCGTCATTTTATATGGATTTTTACAACTTTGGTCTATATTTTTACACTTTTCTAGTTCCCCTCGTCAAGCCGATCGAACATTGTGATATGAAATTTGGTCGAAAACTAAGAACGGTACCTAAAAGTTAAGTACTACCGATTGTCTTGACCAAAACTTAATTTAGTCCAAACGCACTCTTTGATACTCATTGGGTGTTCCGCCAAGGGTGGTTTTTTGGCTTTTCACGGCTTTTTATGTGATGTATTGTGAGAGAATGACCTGTCTCGACTCGAAAATCAAAATAAGCTGGCTTTTGACTTTTTGAGTTCGTGGAATGGGGCCTAAAATAGATTCAGTGAGTGAATGATTTTACAGTTTATCTGTTCCAATTAACCCTTCAACCACTTTTGTCATATTGCAGCAGTAGTTGCTATATATACACTTTACCAAAAGCTTCATTAAGTCCAAAATATTTCACACTAACCCTCCTGTCTTTATCTTTGACTTATTTGAATTTCTGGGTGAGGATCAAGTCTAACCATTGCACACTAATCCTACTTAATTTCATGGGTTCCAACTGCCCACATTGGATGTGGAATAGTCTTTACTTAGGGCAGTTCAAATCATTGGTGGGACTGATCTTGGATGTTAAGTTTCATTGTCCATTTCTGTGATTTATTCTTCATTGATAGTACTATTTTTTTGTTCCTTCATTGATACTACTTGGTATTCAGACTTTAGACTGATTAGTTCAGAGGTAACAATCCCACCAACTAGCATGAGGCTTAAAAAAAATGTTAAAAGACAAAGTCTCCTACGAATTCACTAAGTAAAGAAATTGATAACACACACTTGGGAGTTTTTTTTTTTTGTTAGTACTTGAGGAATTTCACTACGTTTTGCCTATTTGTTGAAGTAAAACTCGACGGTTAAAGACATGAAAATCGCAGGTGATATTTTTAGCTGCAGTCCCTCCGGTGGTAATACATTTGTTAAAGGCGTGAAAACTACTGGTAATATTTTTATGGGTGGTTAGCTATTAGCGGCAGTAATTTACTGACGATAAAAACTACATACTATTAGCAGCGGTTTAGAAAATGCCGGTGAATATTTGAAACAAAAAAATGCTATGCTAGCCCCGAGGTTTCGAACCCCTAATTCTTGAAATAGTCTCCAAAGCCTTAACCACTATGTTACATGAGCATTTGCTTTTAGTTAATGAAAAGAAATATTTTTCATTTGGTATTCTTCGATTATTTACAAGGGTTCCCGTAATGAGCCAGGTCACTACATCCCCGTAGTGACCTCAATTGTGAGCCCTCTGAAATATTTATTTGAGATCGGATCCGTTCATTTTTTCATGAATGTTGAACACATCATGGGTAAAAAATATTATGATTATCGGAGATGGGTAGACACACAATTGAGATAAATTTGTCTTAAAGTGTATTCTCCAAATAATATTGGTCATCCATATAAATGGTACCCGAACATATGGCTACCAATATCCAAATTACACGAATGATCTACTCAACGTACCCAACAAATTGTACGGTTCTGATCTCAAATATAGATTATAGAGGGCCCACAATTGAGGTCACTACGGGAATGTAGTGACTTGGGTCACTACGAGTACCCCAAACCCGGCAAACATCCGTGCTATGTTGACAACCAAGAAGCACTCCGACAATCGTATGTCACCTAGAGCTAGCCCAAATTGCAAAACATAAGCAGATGATTGCAAGGAACAACCAAAAGAAAGAGTAAAATTAGAACAAAATTAATTACAATAAGCATTCAGATTTGCAACCCATCAACTCTGTCTAATGCAAAACAAGAGACCCATGCATCTTACTAGGAGGTCAAGAGTTCGACTAACCTTACCTACGTGTGGGTGTTATTCACCTTGTTACTTGTGTGGAGTGTTTTCTTGAAACCATAAAAATGACCTAGAGATATACGGAGGACGTGTCACGTCAGCATACACGCCTCGAATATACGGAGGACGTTTCACGTCAGCATACACGCCTCGAATGGCGGGTTTATATAAAGTAAGAGCCACGTGAGCAGAACATGACCCTAATGAGCATATGACAGCTTGTCAAGTATTGTAACAGTGTTTGTCGAGTAGAACGCGAACCCTAGATCCAAAGCGCCTAATGAGTTAAAGGCAGAAAGGAATCTTCTAGAATATTCCTTAATGACAATGCTTATGAGATAAGCATGATCTCTGCGAATCAGGGAAGAGATTGAGATACCATAGTTGGGGAAAGAGTCCAATATGGGAAGAACTCCAGACCAACAAGGAAGTTCAGTATGACAAGGATTCCTAGCGAACAAGGAATCCACTGTCATGAAGATTATATTACCCAATAGGGACAATCCCATAAAGGAAAGGGATTCCAAACGAAGGAGGACCCAGTAAGGAAGTAGCTTGGAGAACAAACAAACGATCATCTATAAATACAAAGAAACCCTAAATGTATAAGGCACGCTGGAACTCAGAGACCTTGCTAAGCGCTCCACTCAGCAAACCCTGCCAAGCACAATCTCGACCGTCCAAATGTGTTTTGGACGGCCCAGATTTGAGGGGTGCCGAAGGGTGTTTTGGGTATTTTAACTCCCCTCAAATCTGGGCCATCTAAAACACATTTGGACGGCTGAGATGTGCTCGACAGGGCCTGCCGAGCAGCGTGCTCAGCAAAGCCCCCGAGATCGTAGTTTCTTAATTACGAGCGTAGTCCATTGATTTCCTCCTAGTTCATCAGACTAACTTAAGCATCAGAGGGCCTTTGTCCAGGCCTGACCATGAGATTTTCGGGGCCTCAAGAAAGTTTTAACAATGGGGTCTCCCAGAATTTGTATATATACTAATTATTTGATATGAGTTGCAAGATTTCATTGTGGTACATTGGTGATGTACAGCTTTTGGAATGTTGAGGTTAGGGTTTCCATTCTTAGGAATTGCAATCTTGATCGAACCATGGGTACCCGAACCATAACCGAAATATTCCCCGTGGGTGCGGGTATGATATGGGATGTGAGATAACTAAACGGGTTCGGTTCGGTTGTGGTTTGAGTTGATAACCGAACTGTTTCCCAAACCGACCCGAACCAGATATGTGTAATTACAAAATTACGCTTCATATGTAGAAGTTTAGCCTGTGTATAGCTTCAATGCATTGAATTTCTACTTAGATGTATATTAGTTTTGCATTTAAAATATCTAGATGCATATCTGCATTGCTTTTTAATTGACGAATCTATGGCATTTCCAGTTTAACTGATTTTCATATTTGAATTTCATTCATTATTATCTCATTTTTATTTTATTTTCTAATTTAATGGGGAGTATCCAAACCGAACTGATCCCTGATTGGTTCAGTTATGGTTTCAATTTTCCCTACCCGTTCGGGTTTTGGCTCGGTTCTGGGTACCCATCTAATTTCGGGTAATGGGTTCAGATGTGGCAATACCTGAACAAACCGACCCATTGTCATCCCTATCCATTCTTGCTGCCTACGTAGAAGCATCTTTTTTTACATGTTTGAAGTAAACTGACTTCAAAAAATGAGGATTAGAAGGATCGAACGTGAAATCACAAGGGACTCAAAGATTTTACACGCAAAGCTACTAAAGCATCATATGCAAAACATTTGACATACATAATATTTAAGCGATGACTTGGTGGGCTTAAGCGCTGGGCCGGCCCTACCTTAGCCAACTAGAGGCAAGGGTGCTCTAACCTTTTGTTGGTGTTATAGGATTAGGGTTCTTCCACAGAAAGCAAATTCGATCTCATTAAGAGTCCGGAAATAACGTTGTTAGTTTTTCCCCTCTTACAATACTTGTTGGGTTATTTCTCCTCAATGGGCTATTAGTTGGGTTGGGGTTATAGTAACTGCGGAATGTGTTACTAATCTCTCTATTTGCATGTGAGTGTTTCCAATTTGATGTAATTCATTTTTACCGTTTGACATTAAAATAATAATTAAAAAAAAGAAAAAAGAAATCTGCCTACTGCCTCCACGACACTACTACAGAAAAAGAAAAAAAAAACAGGCACCAAATTAAATAGCATTTCGACTAGAGCACAACTACACTAGAGTTTGTCAACCAAAAGACTTTTTCATATCCGCGGTTGCATGGTTTTCGCAAACCACTAAAAGGATTCCTATGTGTTCGTGTGAACTCTACCATTCCGAATTGCGTTAAAATATGATGGTGGATAAAGGAGTTGGTGAAAGATGTTTTGAAGTAAGTAGGAAAAACAAATTACCTACGAAACTATTCCTTAAAGCTAGCGATGTGTATTGTAGCATTTCTTTATTAATTATTCCTTAAATATATTTCTCAGTGTAATTTTTAAAAATTGTTCTACACCTAATTAAAGTACTCATAGTGCACTTTAATTTGGGGTAAAAAAATTATGATCAAGGGCACTTTTATCAGCAATTATGATTAAGGCATCATTGTCTATAAAGTCATTTTATTTGGTTTTTGTTATATTCACATTTATCTTTTTTGATTAACTATTCATCTTGTTGAGTTAATCTAAACAATATAAGAAATTATATGAGGAAAAAAATATAAGAAATTTACAAAAAAAACAAATTAAGAATTAGGATTTGAGAAACAAATTTTGAGAAAATGTACTCAAGGATTAAAATTAGTGAGAATCATAATTAAAATTAAAGAAGAAAATTAGAGAGGTAAAAAGACGTCTAAAAGGTTTATATATTTGATACATAAACATGTATCATGAAAAGATTGTTGGTGTGGTTGTTAGGGGCTGTGTCAAAGGTGCAAGAAACGCATTAGTTTTCTAGTTTCTAACTGTTTAGCAAGGAAATTTTTCTAATATTTAATTTATAGTCCTACTCACCCCTCTAGAACTCCGTAGTGCTTTCGAATATTCTCAATATAGATATCTCGGATTTCATGACCAATTCCTATGAAAGAACAAATCTGTGTTTTAAAATGGAAAGTGGTTATTGAAAGTTTAACAAGTGGTACATACTATATACATGTGTGATGTGAAAGTTTTAGACTATTGCAAGACTAATGTAACAGTGTATACAGTACGCAGTTGTAAGCAAGATAATTAATGACATAATTAATCATATGAGTCACTTTTCAGTCCCTTAATTGTCGGACTGCAAAAGGAGATTGGTGTATTGAGAAATTCCAATGATTTGAAGTTGGTTGTGGGTGGTTGATAACATGACTTTAGGGTTGTGCAAATTACTACCAATTATGTAGTGGATTAGATTTAGATGGAGACAATATGAAGAGAATATAAAATGGATAACCCTGTTCGATTTCAAACAGTTTTAGGTATTGAATTCATAGACCAAAGAACAATTAACAAATTGTTATAGAGAAGAGAGATTAGGGTTCGAGTCTCGGCAGAGACGTTTGGGGTTTAGGGCTATGAATAGCTTCTAGACCCTCTCTAGACTAATTCACTAACTTCCCCGCTAATCTCTCACTGATGTATATCGAATGACAAAAAAAAAGAAAAAATTTGTTATAGAGAAGTAATGATATATACAATACACGCTCCTCTTTAAATATGTACTGCACTCTTTAAATCGCCTTGAATTCATCATTTGTGTAAAAATTGATAGGATTTTCTTGAAAAATAACATAAAGGCAATAACTCGTATCATAGAAACACTCCATATTGGTTGAAATGGTGTAGGTTCCACAAAAGAATGTCATCATTCCACCAAAAAGTGATGTCATCATTACTAAAAACAATGTATTGCAAGGGCGGGACCTATATAATTTCAACAAATCAGAAAGAAGATTTTGTTCACCCTCTTTTACATGGAAATGTTATGAGTTCTTGTACAACAATTACAAACCCAAGAATAATGCTCAAACACTATCTAAAAAAATTTTCTCAAAATTTCCTTTCCAAAACCCATCCAAACACAGCCAAAATATCCATGCCAAAAAAAAAAACTCAACTAGAACATATGACCACTACTATCAAAAAATACAATTCATACTTCTCGTTTCCAAAAAGATTGTGTTGTCTGCAAAACGAGAACTTCAAAAATGCATTTTATCAAGACAAATTCAAACTTTTTGGATTAAATCATCAAGACCCCTTGGAGAAGCTGTGGGAGAGGAAAAGAAATTGGATTATGGCTGAATTACTGCTCACAAATCTATTTAACATAGCCCACATCAGAAGCTAATATGAAGTAAAAAGCCTTTAATTCCTCGTAAAAGTTGTGCACTTTTCCATGCTCTTAGAT
This sequence comes from Gaultheria prostrata, assembly GCA_036023075.1. Classification (NCBI taxonomy): domain Eukaryota; kingdom Viridiplantae; phylum Streptophyta; class Magnoliopsida; order Ericales; family Ericaceae; genus Gaultheria; species Gaultheria prostrata. The sequence continues at coordinate 17,287 of JAXBDA010004823.1, forward strand.
ATCCCCACATTGGAAATTCAAAGAAGGAATGATAGCTTGCTGCATCTATACACTCACTACATCAATCATTCGCTTACCTTGCCTGCCTCATTTGATTCGCGGGCCTCTAAACATAATAAGCTAAACTTTTATGCAAAACATTGTGAACTCAAGGTGATTCATGGGGTGCACACCATACAAATATTCAGAATTTATTCCATTTCCTTTTCCTTGAAAATGAAGAAAGGAAATATGTTACCTAAACTTTTATTTCTTCAATGCTTAAATTCTTCCACAAATTGATCGACATCCAAAGCCTAAGACAAACTATCAGTCGAAGAAAAATTATTTACTTGCTTCTAGAGCACCGCCTCGTGAGGCTCAGGAGGCCTTTTCCAGCACACATGTGGCGGTGATCTAAACGCACAAAATAATCACTCTCAGTTGTGGTTATCCCGCTAACTTTGAAAACTATAATCAGGTACATAAACTCTTCGTCAATGTAATGCTATAGCTTAAGTAGTACATCATCTAGATGTCGTTTGAAATTAATGAACACTTGCCTAAATAATTTATGCATTTGAGTGACAAAAAGTCTGTGCTTCAGTTACTATTACTACAGAGGTAATTTTGTATCCTAAGATTTAGGTGTACCTAACCACGAAACTTCGTTTCTGCCAAAACTTGTCCCTTAGGTTTCTACCAAAACTTGTCCCTTAGGTTTTTTAGGGTACCATTTATAGTGTACATTAGGTAGGGTCTCCTTTTCTAGTGCATGGGTGAATCATTTGGCTTTTGCATAGGTTTCGGGTTCGATTCTCATTGTCAGCAACTCTTGAGCTGCCTTACCTCACGTGCATGTGTACGTGGAAATAAATTTGAGAAGGGCCCAAGAGATTTGGCTGAGGTGCGTGCAAGCTGGTCTAGGACAACCAGCATTACCATAAAAAAGACACATAGATTAGCCGGTAAAAATTGTATACAATTAATTAGAATTATGAACATGATTTTTAATATTGAGATAAGAGATCTCTCAAGTCTCAACTGCAAGAAAATTATCTCATATTTATATTACTCTTGAAAATTTGTTTCTTGCAACCAATATTTTCCACTTGTTCATTACAACTTTACAAGCTTGCTTACTTTTCGAATCGTTGGACAGTTGGGGCGTTTGGCAAATGGCAAGAAGGGTAATTTGTGACTTTCGGTGAGCCTTATTCTAATATAATAGGCTAGTGGGGTGTTTGAAAATAGATATTGACGTTATCGCATTCGATTATTAGTACATATTAATATTTGTAGAAACAGATAAACGTGTTTGCTGTTGGAAAACCACAATCATACGTGGGTCCCTGTAACACTCCGAAAATTGGGTACGTTAATAAATAGATTTCATTTATTTATTCTAAAAATCATAACTTCATTAAATCTCAAAATATGAATTCTCCAACAGTAAATTAAAAAGTACTAATTTATTACAACCGAAATAAATTAACTTCAAATCACTGTCTGAAAATACTTAAACATTGTTTAAAATTCAACTGAATGAAAAGCCAGAGCCATCTAACTAACTATCTACTGGCATAGCCACGGCTCCCCCACTCCGTACCCGTCCTGCTGCTCCATCACTTCGAAATCAGCAGCCGGCTCCTTTTCTTCTTCTGTATCTGGTGTTGGGGACACCAGGACCACAAAAAGGTAGCACCGTGAGTGGTAAAATTACACTCCGTAGAACAACTAAAACCATCCCTTTACAAAAGCATACTCATGCAACGTACTCCCTCCGTCCAGATTTGTTGGTCCATAAACATACTTTTTCAAATCCGAAAATGTTTGTCCATTTCCAAAAGTTAAAGAGTAAAATATGGAAACTTTACACAAAAAATTATAGAAAAAAAGTAATGGAAAAAAAGTTGGAATCCCCAAAACGGACCAACAAATCCGGACGGAGGGAGTACAATAATTTCAACGAGCAATAAATAATAAAATTCAGAGCAATTAATTAATTTCAGAACAGAACGGTTACTCTTCACCGTTTAATCTTCTAGCAAACTCTTTCTCAATTATCTCCAATGAGTCATCACTACTCATCAATTCATGTGTAAGATATTACCACAATACTTGAACATACTCCACGGTTCCAATTTTATCCAAACACCCCGATATCGGCATCGATTCCCATCCACAATATATATCCCAGTACGTTAGGTTTTTCCCCCATACACCAAGCCCACTTCACGGCTTTAAACCTCTGGGCATATATTGCACTCGGCTCAAGACCCATACCGATAGACGTCCAAACCCACAATTTTCGTTGATAGCTACATTCATTATCACTTACTCGCATGCTTTCAATCATAAAATTCAACATACTAGAATTCAAGTTTAAGCTTCACATGGGCCCAACAACCACATAATCCAATAGTTAAACAAAAATAAAATGCACAATACACAGAGCCAATATTTCCCACATAATTTGACTCACCAATTTCAGTTTACTAAAAAATAGTATATTAACTCCATAAATCACGAAATTTGACAGGGTAGTAGATAATCAAATTTGGAACGAACTTTATGTTTCACCCGAAGTCTAGTTTTAACTTTAAATGAGGTAAAAATGGATTTTTACGCTGGACAGTGAATCTGTCCCTAAACTGCACTGAACAGGTAACTTTGAAAAATCATAGTAAATTCTACGTAACTCAGATCGAGACGAGCTCTATATAGACTCCATTTAATTTTTCGAGGTCTAAAATATTACTGTTTTAAGTTTTCTCTGAATTTGGATGTAAATACTCGAAAAACAGCAGTACAGGAACTGCGCGTAATAAAATAGTTAATGTCACTACGGTTCCATTAAGACTCACAAAACCTTGACGGTTGGAAACACAACCATGACTACCGATTTCACATCACATGCATAGCACCACTATATTTAGATATATATGAATCTATGTAAACACAAAAGTAGCATAACTTAAGTAAAAAGTAAGTTTTAAATATCCTACCTTTCGTCTGAAGTTATTAGCGCGCTATGAACGTAAGAAGGTTTAAGTACGTTGAACGGTTGAGTTCTCGGAATAAAAATCTGTGGGAGGAGAGATATTATTTGCTAGCGTGATATAAAATCAAGATGGTGAGATATATAAATAAATACTTATCGAACAAGATGTTTACCGCAAGAGAGAAGACGAACCGAAAATGAGAGTTGGCGAGGAGCTTGTTTCGTGAGTGGACAAATGCAATGGGAGGATTCCCACTGCCGTGAATTAGAGATTTAGAAGAAAAGAAAGTAATGAGGAATGGGGATATTCTAGACAAGGAAAAATAAGAATAAGAAAAAAAAAAAAAGGGAGCAGAAAAATGGAGAGATTTTGTTTGGATTGGAAATAATGGAAAATACCATTATTTAGTGAGGTACATACAATCAAGGAATCAAAATCAAGAGGAATTTGTGTAAGCTTTCTATTCTAGATTAGGCAACTAAGAGCTAAGAGAAAATTAAACTAGGTAATTAGACTAATTAGGAAAGCAAGTAATATTATCTTGGCAATATATATACATATATATATATATATACCAGGATATATTTCATTCATATATAAAATAAAATGCTAAACAAGTAATTAATATACATGGAAGCTAATATATGCCTACATCATGAAAATTATATAAATGTAATTTAATTAAATTAAAAAAGAAACTTTACGAAAAGTGCGGTCTTTACATCCCCACTCCAGTATTTCGCTGGATGGGGTTTCTTTGTCAGACCCTTACTTTGTGCTTGGTTGTGGTTTTTATCTCGATGTACCATTTGTCGAGTTTTTAATAAAATTTTGTTACCGATAATTGATAATAAAAAAAAAAAAAAAAGGACAGCATCCTTAACAACCCAAAGAAGAAACAAAATCCAACACTCGCGAGATATTGTTCGCAATCAATCATCAAGCATTCCTGTTCATTGCAAAAAAAAAAGTGAACACCAATAGACTTTCCTTTTTTTTTTATAACCAGGAGTCCGGTCCAACAGACTTTCTTTTAATTTCCTTATAGCAATGCTATCGTGTTCTCGAGTCCTTTTAATATCTGTAATCGTTTTCCGAGTTCAATAGAAGTAGGGAACTGATAAAAATTTCGTTGTTCAAAAAATAAACGTCAATAAGAAGTTAAAGCAAAACATAGATCACACGTCTATTGTTAGTTGAGAAACATGCAATAAAAAACGTCATAGTTTATCTAAAGATGCACAAATACTCTTACTTTGCAATATTATGTTCGTCGTGACTCGTGAGTAAAAAACAAGGCTAATAGTAGGGACAGAGCCAAAACTGTTACAAAATGACAGCGAAATTTTTACTTAGAACGTACAATAGAGTCTCAGGTGCGCAAAAAAGTCGTCAAACAGCCTGTGGGTGCTGCTGGAGAGCACCTTTCGAGATTGGCCCTGGTGTGCGGCATTAGAGCCGTCGGAAGTGTTTTTAGTGGTTCGGATCTCACCTTGGCAATGGACCACTAGGATTAACAATGTGCCGAGATGAAATCCGAACCGTTGAAAATACATCCAACAACCCTGATGCCGCACACCAGGACCGATCTCCAAGGAGTGCTCTCTAAATAAAAAAATCAAATCACATGGTTCGATTTGCTGATTAATGGTCATAATTATTGTTCCAAGCTAATTTACTTAAACTGCATATATATATATATATATATATATATATATATATATATATATATATGTATGTATATATAGCATTCAATTTATAATCTATTTCTTTTGGAAGCACTAGATAATAATAGACAATCATAATATATATTTATCTTATCAATATAGTAATATAGATTTTCTAAGTAACTTTCGGCGAGTCGGAATGTATTTTAGGGGCTTTTAATTTTTTTAATAAAGTTGGTTTAAAATAATTTTTGCTTTATTTTTTTTATGCAAATTAATTTTCGTTTCTTATCGATGCTTAATTTGTAAACAGATTGTTTCAACTTGAAGTAAATTTTAGTTCAAAATCAGAACCAAGCAGCAGCATAATCAATTGGATTGGTTCGCTTCCATATATTTGGCGGATTGATTTGATTCTCGAAATACAATCTGTAAGAGTTGGTTTCATTTTTTTATACCACAAAAATCAAACCAAACCAATTCGGCTCATGTTCACTCGTAGTAGACGGAAATTCAAAGTCTTCAATCCATACGAGTTTATTTATTTCTTCATTTACAACAAATTGGAACCACTCCGGTTGACCGACTATAAACATAGGCCTATTTTGGCTAAAAAAGTAAAGCTGCTTTTTTTTCTTCTTTATTTGTTTTTTTTTTTTTGCGTTAATTAATTTTGTGTCAAACTTTTGTGGATTATTAGTTCTTTTTTACGAGAGGAATCGGAAAACTAAAAAATTATAACCCCAACTTAATGTTTTCCAAATAAAGACAAAAAAAAATCCAAAAATGCAGATTTTTTCATTTATTTACATTTTTCTTCAATAAAAAAAAAATCAAATAAAGACAAAAAAAAAACAGCTTTACTTTTTTAGCCAAAATAGGCCATAAGACAACAATAAGAGGTGAGAAATCTTTTCGGTACTTTTATGGTCGCTATCGGATAGGGGAGAAAAAAAACTAAGGTTAGAGGGTTGGAGACTAGAGAATCATATCTCACGGCATAACCTACTTTGCTCTATAGTGGGCCCAAGAGTCCAACATTGCTTTCAATTAAATCCATTGTTAGGTTACTTCATGCCCAATTAATACCTACCCATACTTTATTGATTATAAACTTGGATTATGATCATTGGCTTTGCTTCGGTACCAAATAACGTTCGACTTCACGCATTTTTTATTAAAGCTTCCAAAAACCTACCATCGCAAAAGCAACGTATTAAACTCCAAGTAATAATATAAATGGGCTTAACAATGATAAATTAGGGGGCGTTAATGTAAACAATTACGCGCCTATCAAGATACCACCTGAGTGCAACTGTTGCACCATGTTAACGAATACGGTTCCACATTACTTGAAAGTAAAATGGGTGATCACTTCATATAATGTTGAGATCTCACCTAATAGCTTAAACGTTTTGGTTGGATATAAAAGTTTCGCATGGCATCAGTGCATGGCTCGTTCGACTATACATTTTACTACAATTCACACCCAATGACGACGTATCCAACAAAAAAAATATTATATGGTGATAGATCCAAAAAGAGATTAAACATGACAGACCTCAAATACGGTTGCAAATGAGTAGGATGTTAAGGAATTGTTCTCCTCCTTCGTTGCAGACCTCAAAGGCGAAGGCGATGAGTGACACTCGCAGCCAAGAGCTGTTTGAGCATGCCATGATGGAATTGCAGTTTAATGTTTGAGTAGGCCTGAGCCTTAATATGACCACAAGAGGTGGTTCTGTTGCCTCAACGAAGAGAACTTTTAATTTTCCAACTGTTGACAAAAAAGTGAAAACTAAACAATTCGACTTAAGCAAAACCCGTGGTGGTTAAACGTGAACCAGAAATTGGAGGGTCCTTTGCCATTTTGTACCAAAGTGGTGTCTGTGGTGACGGCCTGTTCACTAGGACAGTAACTATGCCTCGAACCGGACATTCCACAGGCAGGCTGGGAGCCCATATAGTCACGCCCAAGGGAGCTTGCAAGTTGCAACGCTAGTCGCCCCCTCCAAACCTTTTCGGTTATCAAAAAATAAAAAAACTTGAACCGGAAATAAAGAAATTTAGTATTATCAGAGCACTTCACATGTTGGCAGTTACCAGCGCTTTCTTATCAGATTTTGGAGCCAACAAACCGTTTGCACAGGGCAAGTGGTGGCAAGCTTATGCGGTAGAGCTCTTAGATGTCTCACACTGTATCCCAGAATCGAGTCTCTTTCCCCCCCTCCCCCATGTAATAGATTAGGAATGACGAATGACAAAAAAAAAAAAAAAAAACTGTTTGCACAGCAACTTTGCTACCACCACACACAATCAACAATGTTTTTTTTTTTGGTTAGGATACATGAAAACATTCCCTAAAAATTGTCCAGAAAAGATAAACCAATGGTCCAGATTCAACCATTGATTTCTCTTTTCTGAACAAGTTCGGGGAGAGTATATGTGGGCCCACCCTCCTGTGAGTGTGTGTGTGAGCTTTTGTGCGCTTGTGTGTAGTTTTAGAATTTTTTCCTTTACATAGTATCTTACCTCCTTATTTCATGGAAACATGGCTAATGATCATGGCCGAAAGCAGCCCAAAGGATTAGTCTGGTTAGTTGGTGGGTTTGCTACTTACACAATATCAGACTTTGATTCTAAGAGTCAGATTACAAGAAAGTAATGTTTTTTCAAACTCTCCTCTCCCCCATCTTGATATACCATTTGTCAAGATCTCAGTACTAATTTTTTTTGACAATTATCAAAAAAAAAAAAAAAAAGACAGTTACCAAAGTCCAAGGAATTCCCATTTTGCAAGGGATGCTTTCTTGGGCTCTATCCCCGTGAAACAAGGCCAAGCAACCCATTTATTGTGGGCTTCTTTTACAACGAACTAGCCATGAAATTGACGGGCCGGTACTCAAGATTGCATTTATTCCTTTCAACTCTACCTGAATTTCAATTTCAGACTACATATCTCTCAGGATTGCACAATTTTTTTTTGCCAAAAATACCCCTGACACGTTTAGGCTTCTTTTCTTGCTCCTCTACATGGTATCTCTCTCTAACTAGCTTTGCAACGAGTTTTGTCACTGCAATTAGCCGATGGCGATGCTCAAGGTCAGCCCAAGGGTTTTTAATGCCCCAGGCTTAATCTAAAAATTGTGCCTGTTAGGATAAACAATGTTACAGCAACAATCACAATACGAGAAAACCAAAATAATATAAAGTTCTACTAATCATTGTATAAGAATACAAAATACAAAGTCTCCAAATGCAGAACGTATCAGTATCACTTGAATATTACTTGTGTTGCACTTCTAAAACCAAAAGTATTAGACTTGTATAATCCATCTCGTCTACCAAGTCATTTTCGATCGATAACAGGGATAACCCATATAAGCATTTTCCACATGTAAAAGTTAATTTGTTATGTGTTTTATTTTGGGCGTTCAGGCCTAATAGACTTTTTTGGTTTAGGGCTTTTTTTAAAATCAGATTAGGCTTTTTTTGTTTTTTCTATTGAGCTATTAAGACCGCAACTCAAACCTAATAGTAAAAATCATGGAGGTGCCCTTATTTTTTTGGGTTTTATGGATGCCCAAGGCCCAGGCCTCTTGGATTTTTTGGATTTCGTGAGTGAGGGCGCTAAGATAAATGGAGTTTCGAGATTTTGCAGCCGGTGGTGACGTTCTAATGGAAATCCCCAAATTTCTAAGAAAAAGAAGAAAAAGCCTAGCCCTAATTTCCAAGCTCGAGGACTCTGGTATGTTGTGTACAATTCGAAATGTATAATGTGATTCAGTTGGGTGTTTCTTTTGGTAACTACTAGTTCACTTGGGTGTTCTTATCAATTAGTGAATTATTTCAGTTGGAATTTTTTAAAATTAAGTGAAATTTTAGAATTAGCAAAAATTATTGAAATTTCAAAACTAGTGGGATTTGAGAACTAGTGAAAATTAGTGGAATTTGGAGACAAGTGAAAATTTGTGAAATTTCTAAATTAGTAAAATTTCAAAGTTAGTTAAATTTCAGAATTATGAAATTGCATCAGTCGAAGATGGTCACCTGCTGGAAGTGGATGCAGGGTGGCGGTGGGAGGAGAGTGAAGTATAAGTTTATGATTGAAAGTTAAAACGGTAATCTTGCGGTTGTCCTTAGAGGTAATTAAAAACTTACTGTAACCTTAATGAAAATTAATGTGCACTTTTCTATCTTTATTGGTGATTTTCTGTAAAATAAGGGCACAATCTAATGTTCTTAAAATAAAAATTGAGTACAAAATTTTGTGTATATTCTATTCATTAATAGAGGGAATAGAGTTAAAGTAATTCCTGAACGCCCTCCAAAAAAATCGTGGAGCCATCACTGTCATTAACCATAATTTAATGTTCTTAAAATAAAAATTGAGTACAAAATTTTGTGTATATTCTATTTTTGAAATGGGTGTATATTCTATTCATTAATAGAGGGAATAGAGTTAAAGTAATTCAAGAACGCCCTCCTAAAAAATTCTGGGGCCATCACTGTCATTAACCATAAGTTAATGTTCTTAAAATAAAATTTGATCTTAATAATGATGCTTTTAATATCTACCAAAATTATGCAAATTATTATTATTATTTTGAAAAAATGAGTCCCAATAGCTTCGCCACTGATCCCAGGTCACATAAACTTAGTTTTCAAATTAATCATCAAGAGTCTTTAAGGGGAAGAGGGGGTCCTGGTGATTGTCCCCTGGAGAGCGCCCCTGGTGATCGCATTTGAACGGCCCAGATTTTTCCATGGGATCATCCAAACCGTTGATGGTCGAGATGGACGGCTCAGATGCGATCACCAGGGGTGCTCTCTAGGGGCGATCACCTTTTTTCTTTTTAATCCCAATAGCCTTTGTATTTCATAATTAATTAAGGTACATTATTCCCGTTTCGCAGTTGATCTAGGATTTCTTGTTATGCATATTTTCCCACTTTGATTAAATTTCTTGAGCACCAAGCCACGTGGCCTATATAAAGGCATGATAGGGTTATGTTTTATGCATCTACATTTATAAAAACTGTCTATTCAATTTTCTAGTATTTTTATATCTCCTCTTTCTCTCTCTTAGGGTTAAGGTTTTCCAATTCCGGAAACCAGAAATTCCAAAACCATGTCAACCTCAAAGAAAATCGTCCTACAATCTTCCGACGGCCAGACCTTCGAGTTAAAAGAAAGTGTGGCGC
>JAXBDA010004824.1:0-27140 GCA_036023075.1 Gaultheria prostrata
GGACCCGGTCGGCTTATCGTGTAACTATTTGACTTGGAAGAACTTTTCAAACTTTGACCGTGGGCTTTTGACTATCCACGTGGGCTTATCTTGTATATTTCATGTTTCGAAATTTGAGGGTGTGACAACTTCTACTCACAAATTCTTAGCCTACTTCTCTGCCTCTCAAAACTTTTATTTTAACAAAAATCAACAAAAAGAATAAAAAATGCAGTCAGCAAAGAGCTACTGCTAAACAAACAAATACTTGAATAACACCCTTAGCCTCCATTGTGGCTGCCTCAACCAACACCCATTGCCGCGGCTGAAAAAACAGCCCTTAAATCACCCCAAAGTAGTCCCTAAATCAGCCCCAAATCGACCCCGATCAATCAGCACCCAAACCATGTCCTAAAAACATCCCTTGGACATCCCCTAAATCAGCCCCAAAACAACCCCTAAGTTGATTTATAATTTTATGTTCTCATTGAGGCTATCAGTTACATATCAGATTGATAATAAATTTGACGTATACACTAACTTTGCATATATCCACCTTAATATTTGTCGCTCTGAAAATCCTTGGGAGGGGAAAAAATAACACTTGTATAGCAACTCCACAGAAATGCCTGCAAAAATAGAAAAACATCCCATGGCAAGCAAAGGATGGCTCAGCAATACCCTTTTTAGTTGGCTTCTTCTCCATCGAGAAAATTTTCAATGCAACGCTTATTTGTAACGCCTCTCTCACATGAGGTGAGACCTATACATATATGGTTCCACATCGCGTCACAAATAACAGTTGCATTTGTTGGTAGTTCCTTCTCCACTTTTGACTCATTTAATGTGCTCTCAATTAACAAGCTTTAAAAGGTCCCATCTATATATTAAATCCCCACCCACATACGTAATTCAACAGATAACATGACAAGATGATGAAAAGGTGGCCTAGATTAAGGAGCTTATGTTGCTGATATGGAGGTGATTTATGAGATGGGTTGTCCACTAAATGTTCACAAACTTAGGTGGAATGCAACAGAAGGATTCTCTTCGTACGTATCTGCCAAAAATCAAGATTTTGTTGGCAAAGTGGTGTATTATTTGCACAAATGTCTCTCAAATTGCGAGGTTAGGAAGTTCATCCACCAAACTAACTAGATGTCATGATCCACTTGATCTGCCTACTGATGTAAGCACTAATCTGCAGATTAATAGGCACAACAAAACATATTTATGGTTTTGCTTTTTTCTCGACGGTTAGGGTGTCCGAATCAGTTTATCTGTACCTCAACTAATCTCTTCCCAATCAGGTAAAAGGCAGACTATCAATACCGGGACAAAGGGATTAACAAGAAATTATTTTTTTGCAGTCTCACCTCAAAAATTGAAGCTTGACCAATTGTGGGGAAAGTAAACCCACCAACCAACAGAAAGTTATCAACCCAAACTAAAAGAAGGTATACCCATTGGGATTAACATAGTGGCCAGAATACAGAATTCATTCTCAATTTTGAATTTCAACGAGTCCACCAGTTTAGGCCCTATTTCACTAATAAAAAACTAAATTATTTCAAAAACCAAGATCGGACATTCTCATTTCCTCATAATATATCACATAAAAGTCGTGAAACCCCAAAAAACTAATGGTTTTTTGTTAGTGGAACACCCTGAGTTAATTAAGCATAGTATATACATCTACTTAAGCAATTAATCAGGGTAAAATTAGTTATTAAGGAAAAAATGATGTATGTCGTGTGAAAGGTGTGGGATGAGAAACTTGAACACGTACCATATATTAGTGGTTGTTTGAAATCAAAAGTGAATCGAAAATCGTTAGTCAATTGATAAAATTTCAAGGTTTGGAAGTTTAGGATATTCCAAGAACTCCCACCCAAAACTCCACACCTAAAGTTAAATGTTCCATCTACTTTTGGCTTATGCTTACCACTTCCGTGTCTCTTTGTCCTAATGTCAGAAGAAAGCACCAAGTGGGATGGTCTATGCCTTTGAAAACAAGACAAAATTGCTGTTTTGGAGGCACCTGGGAGCCTTTTTTTTTTTATTAGACGGTCGGGAGTGTCCGGCACAACTTACGCTAACCTTAACTAATTTTTTTTCTGGAATGGTCAAAGGTAAGCCATCCATGTCAAATTTAAGAGATTAACAATAAATTACTATCTTATAACGTGATTTCAAAAATCGAATCCTGATCAACTGGGAGGACAAACTCACCGTTCACCTGGACCAACCCTTTTAGGGCTTTGGAGTCTTCCTTGCTATTCCCACTATCACCCACTAACCAACAATCAAGGTTGTTTTTTTGTTTTGTTAATGCATTCTTGTCTTTTTGGTGATGGAGAATAAAACTAAAATTTGGCCAGCTCTTATTCCCATCCACTTAGCATAGAGACAAAAACATTTGTCAGAGGAGAGAGAGAGGGGCTCTTTCTTTCACAAATTCCATATTCCTCCGATCCCCCAAAAGGACAACACATCAATGTGGACAAAAACCAAAACCCCTTGATTTGTCACCAAAGCAGCCATGGAAAAGTCCTTCAAGACAAAAGAACTTTTAATTCCAATTGACCCACTTTAAAAACAAGTAACCCTACAAACAGAGAAACTCTATTCACAACACTTCCACAAATAAAGAAGAGTATCTGAGCAAAGCCTGCACATTTCCGTATGGGTTTTTTCTGGGTTTTTGATCAATTATAGAACCCATTTTACGAATTTGAATTTGGTGGTGTTTTTGGTTGCTTACTCAGGAGTTCTCTTCTGAACTGGTACTGGTAATTTTCTTCTTCTTGCTCTGTCTATGACATTGGTTTCTTCATGTATTTTCCTTCATGATTTTAAAACTGGTTCAAAATGATCTTTGTTATTGTAGTCAATATTCTAAAAATAGTTAGTGCTAGTCTGGCGGAAAAGGGGTGCGTAGCGTCTAGGCATCGACTAGTCGGCTGCCTAATCAAGGCCACCTGTCGCCTAGGCGGGACTAGTCGGCCTAGGTGGCCGACTTTTAGAACAATATTAGATTGATATTGCCGATTTATAATCATCTGTCTTTTGGCCTTACACGTTGTAGCCATGTTTAATTTGGTGCAAAAAGCTAGAAAGGAACCGGCAATACACAAAATAATTGCTCTCACAGGCCTTGGTATTGCATACTCCCATATTTTGTAGAATTGGTTGTTCAATTGCCTGCCAATTGTTACATTCAAAGGCCAAAAATGTGATTGTAACTTGTACGGATTGACAGTCGAATCCCGGGTCTTATTTGACCAATCAAACAATGGGAGAAAAATAGTAGCTTGGAAACAAAGCCATACCAAAGCGATCACAATTGGCAGGCAAATTGGTGTGTAATGTGGGAAACTAAAACGAGGGGAGAACTTGTACAATCTAAAAGCTCTACTGTACTGAGTTTCATCTATTGATCTAGTTTAATAGAAAGAACTTCTTAGTTCTCTGTTATTTGGCTGCTGGGAAAACTTACCTCGATGAAAGAAACGAAAAATTTTAATCCTAGGAATCTTGGTTGTTTCTGAGTTGACAATCCTGTACCCATGTAAGCTCTATTCAAGTCGTCGGTGTTAGATATTTGACTTCATTTGGATCGTTTTCTTTTCGTTTTCCTTGTTATTATTAGCAAGTAGATCATGAGCTTTGAAGTTTTCTTCTTTTCTATTCATCAGTTAATGTGTTGGTGTTATTATTTTGACTTGTTGAAGTTGTGATTTTACTGCTGGTCTGATTATAACTACATTGTAATTTTCAGATCCCACCTTTTGGCACCAAGATTCCAATCTCTCTGTTATGGCAGGTATGGTTAAAGAGGACGAATCGTCATCTGTAACTTCATCTCCCCTTCAGCTGTTTTCCCTGATGTCACTTTCGCCAGGTTTAGGTTCGCCATATCCCTGGCTCAGGGAGTTGAAATCCGAGGAGAGGGGTTTATGCCTGATCCAGCTTCTTGTTGCCTGTGCTAACCAAGTCACTGCTGGCAATGTTGAGAATGCCAATATTGGCCTTGAACACATTTCCTATCTCGCCTCTCCCGATGGAGACACAATGCAGAGAATCGCTGCTTACTTCACCGAAGCTCTTGCCAATAGAATGCTCAAAGGTTGGCCTGGTTTACATAAGGCCCTAAATTCTACCAAAACATCATCTCTCTCTGAAGAAATCCTTGTTCAGAAATTGTTTTTTGAGTTATGCCCCTTTTTAAGAATCTCATATGTGATCACAAATTTGGCAATTATTGAAGCCATGGAAGGGGAAAAAATGGTTCATATTATCGATCTCCATTCCTCCGAGCCTGCTCAATGGATTGATCTTCTTCAAGCATTAAGTGCTCGTCCTGAGGGCCCGCCTCATTTGAGAATTACAGGCATTCACGAACAAAAAGAGGTGTTGGAACTAATGGCTCATCGGTTGAATCAGGAGGCGGAAAAGTTGGACATTGGATTTCAATTCAATCCCATAGTGAGTAAGTTGGAGAATCTTGATATTGAAAGTTTGCGTGTGAAGACAGGAGAAGCTCTCGCAATTAGCTCTGTGCTTCAGTTGCATTCCCTCTTGGCATTTGATGATGAGAAGCTAAGAAGGAACTCCCCATTGGCATGGAGGAGTTTGAATCCATTTCACATGCAAATGAATCCGCTAACTTTTGGAGATTTTCTTGAAAGAGATGTGGCAAATTTCTATAGCCAAAGTCAAGATTCAGCATCATCGTCGTCCCCACTCTCTTTTGCCTCTTCCGCCAAAATGGGAAGCTTTCTAAATGCCCTTAGGGGCCTTTCGCCAAAGCTGATGGTGGTGACTGAGCAAGAATCAAATCATAATGCTCACAGTCTAATGGAGAGAGTCACAGAGGCATTGAACTTTTATGCAGCCTTATTTGATTGCTTGGAATCACCCGTGTCAAGGGCATCAATGGAACGTCAAAAGGTGGAGAAAATGCTTTTCGGAGAGCAAATAAAGAACATCATAGCATGTGAGGGACTGGAAAGAAAAGAGAGACATGAAAAACTTGAGAAATGGATTCCAAGGTTAGAGTTGGCCGGATTTGGGAGAGTCCCTTTGAGTTACCATGGGATGTTACAGGCGACAAGGTTGTTGCAGAGCTACGGGTATGATGGGTACAAAATAAAAGAGGAGAAAGGGTGTTTGATTATATGCTGGCAAAACACACCCCTTTTTTCCATTTCAGCATGGAGGTGTAGAAGGCATAGCTAAAACCATTGATCATGCTCGAATTCAGGTTTTTTTTGTTGTTGCATGTATAAAGGACCTTAAATTTCTTCGCCTGCCGCTGAAAATGCGAAGTGTTCACCGGACAGGTTTAGATGGGTGTTGTAACTTGTAATGTGTTTTGTATGCTTAATCTTCAGTTTTTTCGCAAGATTGTCAGTTTGCTATTTTTCGCTCTCTCACTCACGCAGGTGCATGAACATAGACACACGGGTAAACATTTGCTGTTTTTTTTTCTTGCTTTCTTGAACCTGTGTTGCTTACGATGCTATTGCGTATGTCCTGTTAGATGACTTGCAGTACCAAGTCTTGTTCATGGGATGCCTTAGTTTTTGAATAAGAGGTAATCATGCAAATTGTATGCTATTTTTTTCCAAGTTTCTTGCTGCTTGGATGGGACTAGGATGGTTTTCCACACTGTTTTGTATGGTTGTGTTTGGGTAGTATTTTCTTGCTGTTTTGCTTCTCTCGGGTACGTGTAAATCTATTTTCGTGTCCGTGCTCGTAGTATTTAGTAACTCAGAGAGGGAAGGCATTTTTCCATTTTCACACAATCTATTTTCTTCCAAATAGATAATCAACAGGAGCCAAAGGCCCGAAACACACAAAATTCGCTTCGAAGGGCCTCAGAAATTTTCTAACCATGCATTACAAACACATTGTATTCAACAACTGCATCTCCAGTTTTCTGGTTATAACGAATCGTCTTTGCCAATGCATATCCGCGGGCAAACCTGAACAGCCCACTGCCTCCAACAATAGGCATTTCCCTCACCGGATGGAGTACTTGGTTTCTCCCGAGAATGCTAAGTGTACTTCCATTTAACCTACCCTCTAGAAAGGCAAAGTTCATAACCATAAGCAACCCAGAATCGTGCTGCGAAGCCAAAGCATACATCCCCTGAGCTCTTCCAACAACCTTTGAACCCGGTTCCAGGCCTTCAGTTAACGGGTCATCAACCATTGCAGTGACCCCAAATGCATTTTTAGGTCCAGCAACTGTTACAGCAGTTGGGTTTTTTCCACTAACGATGTCGTGGAAGTAGAAATGAAGGCGGGTAGTCTTTTCCTCCTGGGTTTTGGCCTTGGACTCGACGAATTGGTCTGAGAAAATACCATCAGTGGTGGCGAAGAAGGTTTGGATGAGGAAGATGGAAAGGGAGGAGAGTTTTAGAGAGTGTAGCCATTTGGAACCTTTTGGAGCTGTCTTTGTTTGTGATTGAACTGGTTGTTTATAAAAGAATTGAGAGGAGATGTCATCGATGCCTTGTCATATGGTGTTGGCTTTTCGAGGGGTTATGTGGCCTATTCCTTTGGGCAGAAATCATTGCTTCTCCGTGGTTTGTATTAGCAAATCGGACATGCTTTCATTCACCCAAGGAAAAAAGGTGAAAAACCCTAGATTAATCTAGCAGTTTAACATTGTTGGCGTGATAAGGTTTGGGGATCCTGCAGCGCATCATCACCCTGTTCGGATGAGATCTTAAGACCTGGTTTTTGCACTGTAGCAAAAAAGTTGATGGGCTGAAAAGGCAAGAGAGAGAGATAGACTATAAACAGACAAAGTTAGATTGTGTATAGAATTTTTTTGGGACCCACTTAATATTTTCACACAAATGATACAAGTCGTTCATTAATTTTAGAATATTATTTCAAGTGACATTGGAAAAAAATTAGCTCAATTGGATGATAACAATAAGTGCTTCATTTAATCTTCTATATTTTCATAGAATTTAAGATCTTGAATTTTGAATGAAATAAATAATTAGATCAAACACTTACAATTATCATATTTAGTTGATTTTTGTAAGGCCACTCAAAATTATATTTTTATGTTATTGAACGGCTTGGATCATTTGTGTGAAAATATTAAGTGGGTTCCAAAAAAATTCTATACACAATTTTGCCGGAAATTTATCCATTTTACTCAAGTGCGATTATGAATCGGGTGTTATGGGAATATCAACTTTTAGATATTTCAAGAACATGGTAATTACTAAACAGTTAATCATCTTTGCAAAGCTGGTTTAACGAAGAATAATAACTTTTCTACTCTACTCTCTTATAAATGCACTCCAAATTTGTCATTTAAATTTACACCGAGAACAATTCTCACAGCACTCTAAAACTCTTGAACTGCATTTACAAAAAGTGGAGCGCAAAAATCGTTTCCCTCAGGCTCAGTTTATGGTTTTCAAAATTGGCTCATGCTTTTGAGAATCATCAAATGATGTCTTTTGGGAGAACAGAGTGATGCTTAATCTCACCAAAGTTGATCAGCAAATTGAAAGGTCCACATTTGTACTCATCAATTGCAATGATACAACTTTAATATATAGTCAAGCCTGTTTGCTGCAGTTGTGGCACTTAAATTATGTAAATGACACTTAATATGTTGAAACTTCCTCTTTATTAGGGTATAGATAAATTATCAATTTGTGTCTGTCATGACTCA
Organism: Gaultheria prostrata; assembly: GCA_036023075.1. NCBI lineage: Eukaryota > Viridiplantae > Streptophyta > Magnoliopsida > Ericales > Ericaceae > Gaultheria > Gaultheria prostrata. Next base: position 7,691 of record JAXBDA010004824.1, read on the forward strand.
TGATTGTAAAAATCCTCCAGAGCATGCTTTGCTTCCATTGAAAACAAGGATTTACAAACATTTTCTTTACCTGCCCTTATGAACTTGGCTTCGTTGTCCAGTATAGTTTGTTTTAAGGACCCGGGGTCCTGCACTGCACCCCCTATAGTGCACCTTTTTTTTTTTTATAACTAGATGTATGAGTCAGCTTTCGCACACCCTGTAGTGCACTGTGCACATCCCAAACATCCAGGCTTCGGGAATTTTTACCCGGGTTTTCAAGAATTATCTTGACGATATATACTAGTTTAACTAACCATATATATATATATACACGAATTTTCTTATACTAATAGTCTGAAGAATGCGATCAAATAGTACAACAGTATATAAGATGTCCCTTTTGTATAATCTCGGCGAGTTTTATATTTTGGACCAAGCAAAAATGGACTGACTCATAAATTCATTAGAATTTTTTTTTATAGAAGATTGTGTGGCGAATATGCTCGCACGGATCTTTTTAAAATATGTATTTTTTTTTAGATATAAGAATTTATTGTTATTCGTAGAGAAGCCGGATCACAATATCGATAGAAATAGATACCTTCTGCTCTCTCAATTTTTTAAAATTTTGTCACGAAGGGTGTATACTTTATTTTGAAGTAATGTATAGGTATTTAATTGTGAATTACTTGAATTGATGAGTGTACCGGATGCAAGGCGATTCGCCGAAAAGACTAAGAGTTCAAACAAAACCCCCTAATAGAATTACATGTAATATAAAAAAAAAAAAGATATCAAGATGTTCAATTGACCAATTATGGGAAGTTATGAAGCAGCCTGCTATAAGCTTTAATTTAGTTGTTTATATTAGATCAATTGTGGGTTGATTTTTTGAGCTAGGTGTTCAAATTTTTATGGGTAGGGTTTTCAACTACTTTTGAGTTGGGTGTTCAAAAAGGGACTAAATTAACTAAAATAAAAGTGAAAATATTACACGTATTCTACCAAAAAAAAATTGTTTAGTGTGTTCACTACCACAAGGGTAGAGCTGCCTATGGAACCATTCGTCTCGGTAATCAATGGTCCGAAAATTTAAAAATCAAATCTAAACCATTCAAAACACTTTTGAACGATCTGGATGTGCACTGCAGGATCTCCGATTCCTTGTTTTTTACCTAGTATATTGGAATTTAAAATTATTTTAATCGAGCCAACAAGTACTAGCTTTATTTTTAAGTAGAATGACTCGAATTCTAGCCAGTTAAAACACTAGCGAAAATTGTAGTAGCTACACAACAAAAAATTAGAAAAAAGTATATCGAACAGAACAAAAAACTTTCACTTATCGCTTATAATTCGGTAGTTCGTAATCGCATTTCTCATGAAATGAAATTCTCTCTTTGGCAAAAAAAAAATTGGTCACAAGTGTCATATTAAGTGGCATTTTGGTTGGCACATTAAATCAACCTCATGCCAACCAAAGCAAACCTTATCCCTAACATGAAATCCCAAGGCATCACATGATTTTTCAAGAGTGCTTGACATAAACATTGTACTCAACAGTGACATCCCCTGTCTTGCTATCGAACGTGATAGTATGGGCCAAGGCATACCCACGAGCTAGCCGGAAAAGCCCACTGCCGCCAACAACCGAAAATTCCCTCACATCATACAGTATTGGGTTCCGCCCGAGCACACTTATGCTACTCCCATTGTACTTTCCCTCTACAAATTCATAATTTATGACCATAAGTAAATCCGGAGGGTTTTTCAGCGATGCAAACGCGTACATACCCTGGGCCCTTCCAACGAGCTTGGAATTGAGCTTTGGGCCTTCAGTTAGTGGATCATCAATGATAAAAGTACTTCCAAACCGCATGCCCGTGCCGGCAATTTGTACCGCACTTGGGTTTTTGCCACTGAGGATGTCGTGGAAGTAGAAATGAAGATGGATTGTTTTTTCCATTCGATTTAGAGTTAGGGCGTCGGACACGTCGCCGGAGAAAGTTCCATAGGTGGTGGTGATTGAGGTTGTGAGGAGGGTTACTAAAGAGAAAGTGAAGAGATGCAAATTGAGAGAATAAGCCATTTGGTGATATATTGGTGCGTTACAAAATTTAGGCCATTTAAAGGAGTGGGCTAGAGAGAAGAATTAATGTGCATTGTCATTTTTGGGTTGGGCGTGAGGTGAAGAAATCATTGCTTTGCTTTTTTAATGATTGCATTTCAACATTTGAGTTATCTTGCTTCTTTACCAACTACCAAGTTGAAGTAACGTTTTGATGTGGCGATGATTATGTCTCCACTACAATGGGGCAAATTTTTGGGTCCCAAGTCAGCACCACGTGACTGTCCCAAGCATCCATGTCAGTCATTCAAGACACTGAAACGTCAGGATATGGGTGATCGGGTACGAACATGTGGGTTCCGCCTGGCACCCAATTTTTTTTCACTACAATGGTTTTGAAGTGTCTAGCATTTGAAAAAGTAACCCATTTCCTCTAGTAGTATAATTGACGACTTGGACTAATGCATTTAGTAAGTGGATGAAACCAAGATCCTCATTCACACTATGCGGGTGCACGAGCGTAAGCGTGAAAATATTTTTTGAAAAACTTTTAATTATATTAATAGAATTCTATAGAACGGGGTTTGAAAGCAGAAGCAAAAGATCATACTGGAAAACTATGTGAGTGTGGGAGGAACACTTTAAAGGATACTCTTACAACTGCAAATTGGTGCATTATCGAAATAGACGATTGAATGGGGGCACTACACAGCGTAATGCTTTGAGAGCACTACATTGTCCCCTCCTCCCTGCAAATTGAAGCTTTCCCCAACTTTTTTTTTATTTGACATCATTCCCTTACTCATCCCTTCCTAATGTATCAAGAGAAAAACAAAGTGGAGAAATTAATACAAATTAATAAGGGGATTGAGGATATATATGAAATCACATATATGTTGTACCATCAATTTATGAGGAGCTAACTTATGATCCCAAACTCAAGAGCAATTTTATTCATCCACCTCAAGCCTCCCCTCGTTAATTATATCGGTTTATTTTGTAGGACTTGATCTTCTTAGAAATAGTTCCAAAATTCAATTCAATTGGATATTAGAAAGTGTTTGATAGAATGGGAGATAAGAATGTGTCACCCGATATTGAATTCAGTGAGAATTTTATTACCTCACTTGAAGACGTTCTTGGCTGTGTTTGGTTAGATAATTTAGTTTAGTTTTGATGATGTCATTAGGTGTAATGAATAGAGATAGATAGAGAGAGAAGATGATGTCATCAAAACTAAAACTAAACTAAAGCTAAACTGGAAAACAAACAGGGCCCTTATATTTTGTTTGAAAGTGTATGGGACTAGCTCTCCTAATCATTCTGTGAGACTAGCTATTTGGCATTTGCTGCTGCTCTCCAATCCTTGTTCTATATATGCTTCCGCACTCAATTGCCTTTATTATGACTTTTAATAGTCATGACCATTTTTGAAAGACGTTTTATGCTCTCACTTATATCACAACACGTGAATTACTCTCCAATCCTTTTTCTATGCTTCGGCACTCAATCGTCTTTATTACGACTTTTATAAATAGTCATTACGCTCTTTTGACCGATAGAAGAGGAGACCCATTTTTGAAAAACGCTTTATGCTCTCACTCATATCACAATACGTGAATCATGCGACTTTTTTCCTTTTGTGAATATCGAATCATGTGACTCAATTGGACATGGTTTTCTGTGTGTTTTCTTTAGAAAGAAAACAATAAATTGCAAAATTAGAAAATAAAGAATAAAATAATAATATTTTTAGCCAACAAAAGCAGACCTTGTCACTGACATGAAATCCATAGCCATTACATAATTTTTTCAAGAGTGTGTAACATAAACATTGTACTCAACAGTGGCATCTCCTGTAGCGATATCAAACATGACAGTATGGGCCAATGCATACCCACGAGCTAGCCGGAAAAGCCCACTGCCGCCAACAACCGGAAGTTCTCTCACATCGTTCATTACCGGGTTCCGCCCGAGCACACTTATGCTACTCCCATTGTATGTTCCTTCCACAAATTCATAACTTATGACCATAAGCAACTCAGGGTAGCTTTGTTGTGATGCAAGCGCGTACATACCCTGAGCCCTTCCAACGAGCTTCGAAGTGAGCTCCGGGCCTTCCGTTAGTGGATCATCAATAATGAAAGTACTTCCAAAACCAATGCCCGGGATATCTTTGGCCTCGGCGATTTTTACTGCTGTTGGGTTTTTGCCACTGACGATGTCATGGAAGTAGAAATGGAGATGGGTTGTTTCTTCCTGTCTCTTTAGAATAATGGTTTCGGAGATCTCGTCGGAGAAAGTTCCATAGGTGGTGATGATTGAGGTTGTGAGGAAGGTTACTAAGAAGAAGGTGAAGATAGGGAAATTAAGAGAAGAAGCCATTTGGTGATATTGGTTCATATGTTTGGTTAGTAACTCAATTTGGGTCATTTAAAGGAGTGGCGTAGGGGAAGATTACATATGCATTGCCATTTTCTTGGGGTGGCGTGAGGTGAACAAATCATTGCTCTGTACTTTTTAATGAGATTTCATTATAACGTTTGAATGGCTTGCTTGCTTACAAAGTTGAAGCAATGTTTCAGCAAAGATTATGTCTCCACTGCAATGACTTTCAAGTGTCTAACATTGGTAAAGATAACCCACCTGTCTACACACCCATGGATTGCCCCAGTGGTTAGGGCGAGTATCAAGCTTTAGGAATAGTCCTAAAGATCTGGGATTCGATTCTCCACCAGTCGGGTGAGTATTCTTGCAGTAAGTGGGGGACCCTAATTGGTATGGCCCCGCTACTTCCCTGGAGGTTTGGGTCAAACAGTTAGGTCCATTAGTAGCCTGTTTGTTGAGTTGTTCCTTCGTCACCAAAAAAAAAATAATAATAATAAAAAAAAAAACCCACCTGTATTATCGATCGGTAGAATTGAACCCTGGACTAACAATTTTAGTAAGTGATTAGACATTAGAGCATGAGGAACATAATTTACATAATACCGGCAGCGTAAGCACAAACATGCATGGAAAACTGTTTTTAAAACATTTCAAACTATTAAAATTTGCGAGACGAAAAATTGAGTGTGCGAATGGAGGTTCCCACTGGAGGACATTTCAAACTATTCAAATTTGGAAAAAAAAAACTGCAAATTCAATCAACAGATTTGATAAAGACGAGAAACTAAATAAGGTGACTGAGGATCTAGATTTGCATTATATGTTGCACCATCAACTTATGAGAAGCTAACTTTTTTTTATGAGAAGCTAAGTTATGACCCCAAATTTGAGAGCAATTTTGTTCATCCACATCCAAGTCCCATTTCATTGATCGAATCCGTCCATTTTGTAGGGCTTGGTTTCTTAACTATGGTTTTACAAAATCAAATCAATCTAACATTTGTAAGTGTTTGATCTAACCATTCAATTTGGCTTGTGTAAAATTCTGAACCGAACAAGTGTCATCCTATCAAACGATGAATTAACAATAAACAACGGTTGTGCTAACTATGATCTTGTTTGGTTTGGGTTTTGGGTTTTTGCGTAATTATTGGAGGAAAAAATGAGGATATGATTGAAAAAAAAGGGTAATGATTGGAGAAAGAAATTAGAATAATAATTAAAAATAAATACTAATAATTGTAGGGAAATAAAAGTATGATAATAATAATTTAGATAACCGGTCTCAAAATCCAAAACGAACAAGGGCTGCAATCCACTAGGCGATGGATACAACAAACATAATTCCCAAAAAATTAAAAGTTGCAATGCACTTTTCACAAGTATCAACGCACTTTTCAGAAGACCTGCACTTTTTACGCATTAATAAATAAAACCTTAAAAATGAGCGATAATGATAATTGAATTGAGCTGATTTTTGTTTTGTACGATTAACTAAAAAAATTAAATCTTACAAAATAAATTTTTTTAGTTATCTAAGTAAACATTGTAGATGCCTACAAGAAATCGATAATGTCCATCAATTTTTAAGTGGGTAACCAAAATTACACTCGATAATATTTTCCATGTAGATAACATCTTAACCTTTGCGTATACACCCAATGGATACAAATCATTCAAAATGATTTTTATACGAATTTGGATTCTCTCTAGTCCAAATTTTGGACGGAAGGAAACCGTCTAAATTTTGAACCATCCATTGATGCAATTACAGGTTTGGATTTCTCAGAGACTCCTCTTGGTATTTCCGTTAGGTACAAATTCTTACCTCTGGAAGGAAAAATCTGAGACAACACCATGTGATGCCCGGGAGCCAGTTGCCACGATACATTTGATGTGGGCCAAATACAAGTGTAGGGTCCCACCTGCAAAATGGGTTTTGGGATTATCCCCGTGGTTCCTACCAAGCCCAAACAGATTTCTAGATATCGGGCTCAAACCCAGACCACTAGATTTTCTCTCTCTCTCTCTCTCTCTCTCTGCTGCGCTTAATCAACAGTTCTTCTCTGGGTAAAGAGAAAATCATAGTTCTCGGTAGGTCTCTCTCTCTCTCCGAACATTATATTTGATGTTTTACGGCAAAATTGCGTGCCTTACCTCTTTTCAATGATCAAGGAGAGATAAGACATGTCCCCATGAATTCTTTCTTTTCGGTTTTGCGCGCGAGGGACCAAAAACAAATGATTTTCCGAGGATAGAATGCCGCGCCTGATTCGACTCACCATTATTAGGTTTTCTATGTCTTAGCATTACCCTAGTTCATTCTTAATGAGAATTTGATGCGGAATTCATTCATAGTTCTAATAATCTAGATGAATACCATGTAGGCTTAAATTTCCACTGTGTATATAGGCACTTGTATGGATCTTATCTGCTTCTGTTTCACTGTTTAAGTTAATGATGTATGGTTAATATCCTAATTTGCTCAAAGTGTGTTGGTAAAGCTCTAGCTTCTTCTTCTTTCTGTTTATCTTGTATTCAAGTATATCTCAGTTGCTCGCTCTAAGATTGCTAATTAGGCCTTCGGCCTCTGCGAGATGTGGTTGTATGCGTTCAAACTTAAACAAAATTTACGGGTCTGATTTTAGCAGTAGTTTGTAGATTTCTTGATTAAAGTTTGACTTTGGAAGGTATATCTGGTAATCTCTTACTCCCTTAGGAATGTTCAGGTCAGTTTTGGAAATTTTGTTGCTCATTAGTCATTACTCTTATAGAAATGTTAGTATAATGTCCTAGGCTATGTAGCATGGACACTTCGTTGGAGGTCACATACCGGTGTCAGACATCTACACTGACTGGACACTGTCTGAAAAATCCTAGATCGCCTAGGTTTAATAATTTGCTAGGTTTTTTTTTTCTCAATAAAAAAATAACATCAATCAATATATGAACCAATCACAAATAGAAAGCAATTAAACAGATGAACACCAGATATACGTAGAAAATCCCAATACGGGTAAAAAACCACGGGAAGGAATCAAATCACTATAAACCTTGTGCAGTTACAGATATACCTATCCAAACGAAGTAAATCCTCACAACGTTCTAAGTACCATCTGCCGAGTCACACGTACACCGCACCAGTGATCTTGATTGCTGAAGCCTTGAATCGCACAAGCCTTCCAAAAACTTCTTCCAGAAATCCACTGGAGCACGAAGTTGATTGATGACTGATGTAGAAACCTTTTGGAGCTTCGATTGAAAGATTAAAGTTTCATAAACTTTGTATTCGCTCCAAGATTCAATCCCCAAAAGGTCTAGGGTTTTTTCTCCTCTCAAAATAGTGTATACGTTATACGTTATGTTTGGAGGCTGCAATCGATAACCCTAGAAGAGAATAAAGCACGTCCTTATAAAATTTTAAAAGACCGACTGATAACCCGATTGATCGACCGCTTGATAACCCTAGCACGCGCTTTTTATCTTTGGTGTAGTTCCGATCAATCGCTTTCAGAACCGTGTTTGTACAGTGCTGCCCGATTAAGTTTCCGATTGATCGGTCCATTGGTCTACCTACTCTGAAAAACTATTGACCCCTTTGTGAACCCGATTGATATACTAACTCTCAAATTACATGAATATGACTCCTTCCACTCTATTCCAATACAGACTCGCTAGCTTATATACAACAACAACAACAACAATAACAGAACCCATCTAGTCCCCAATCATTGGGGGTATGGGCGGGGGATGATTGAAGACAAACCTAACCTTTGGCAATATGCACAAAGTGGCTGCTCTCAGAGTACCACTGAAACAGTGGCCCCCCTAAACCTCCAAGAACCGAGGAGCTACAGGGACGTTTTGTTGCAGAATCATACGCTTAAATCAAAGCCGAAAGGCATTAGGGAGGGCAGGCCTAGAGACCCAAATTAATTTATGTGCTCATTACTATGCTTCATTCATTCATGGTCCAGAGCATCTCAATAATGAGCACAACACTCACTAGCTTATATAAAATAATAAAATTACTACTCGATATAAATATATGTTTTGTCATACGGAATTGCCAAAACAAGAGGACTCCGGAATTTGGTCCTTACACTGTCCGACACTCGAACTTAAAGTGCCCAATTTTTTTGTTAATGTTTTTCATTTGGACGCTCGGAGGACACTCTGTTAGACTTAGAGAACGAGTCTAGGGTGATAAACAAAATAGTATGATCTAATTAAAACTCAGGAAATTTATATTTTGTGTGTGACGGATGTTGGTTTATTAATTATAAAAGACACAAAAATGATGTTCTTATGGTTGAAATACTTTTGGAATGATACAGTGATGAATATAATTTAAGGGCGTCATATGTAGATTTAGACGCTTAATTTTTTTTTTCCAGCTTTTATTCGTATAATAGTACACATGTATGTTCTTTTAAACAGGTCCCCTCACTTCTGTGTCGGCCAGTTTTTGGAAATTTACGTGTCAGTGTCACATTCTTGTAGGTCCTAGGCAGGTCGATGGGATTGGTACCGATGCAATAACAAATAGGATATTTGGTGGCATTTTAGTTTGGATAGTGGGGCCATAAATTCAAGAGCTGGGTAGGCTTCAGTTGTTTCCATTAACCACTATTGTCATTCTAGATCACAGAGGTCAGTATGTCACTGGTTTGATTTACTTCCTACTTTGGACCAATTTCTGCGACTTAGGACTAACATCTCTTTCATACAGATGGATCGCAACTTTGCTGATGAACTCTACTCTGATATCTTAAAGATTCCAAATGGAGAATCGGGTCCAATACCCAGCGGCAATTATGAGCAGAGCAACTCTCATGGTACCAATTTCATATATGTTGCGTCATAACGTTTTGGACTCGGGTGTATATGCTGAGATGAAAACTGTCTTGTAAAGTTTTCCGTGTGTGTGAACTGTGTTAATATCTTTTTCTTCCATATGTTATGGAATTGTTTATGTTTCCTTTTCTTGTAGAAGCCATATTGGGCAAGTAACTTAATAGTTCTTGATAGTAGTCACTGATCAATGAGGGGATTACTGTTTCCTAAACTGTTCATCCTGGACTGAACATTTATTTGGATTTTGGACGTCAGTCAAATTCGAACTCAGTCTTCTTCGTCTGTTTAGTTTTGAACTTTTTGTAATCGTTGCAAGTGAGCTCGTGTTTAGCCAACAACAGATGAAGTCAGGCTTTTAGCAGGTTTTACAAGCTTGAGTTTGAGCTCGGGTTGATGCTGAACAGTAAACACTAATATTGTTGTCCAAACAAAAGTCATAGTTTGCTTCCAAACCCTTTTGAGTATCTTTTGTTCCTCTCCTTATCTGTATGAGCTGCTGGTCCCTATGTGTTGCTTGAAGTTGCTTCTAAGTTCTTGTGGTTGTCTGCTCAAGAATTTTGAGTAGGTATGTACTTTTACTCTTTTAGTGGAGTCTTGAAGCAAGTTGATCAATCTTTTGTGTCAGATCACGAGTTGGATCATTTTTCGCATGACGATGAATCCTTATGGGGGAGCTCCCCTGAAGAAGGGACAAATCTGGCTGGTTTGGAAAGGGAGTGGCAAAGAAGGCATGACCAATTTCATACAGTATCCTTCCAGAACAAAGCTGACTACTTGTCCATAAATCTTATTTTATTTTTACTTAATGAAGGCTTTATTATAAGCCAATGGTTTTTTTGCGAGTCTTGATTACTCTATAGATTGGATATCGTGATGGGGTCACAGCTGGAAAAGAAGCTTCTGCACAGGAGGGTTTCAACATAGGCTTTAAGGAATCAGTGCATGTTGGATACAACTGGGGCCTTGTTAGAGGTGTTACTAGGTAACAAACAGTTACAACTTATTAATCTCTCTACTGTGCAGATTTAGATGTTTATTTTCTCCTAGATCTTCTTGTTTGTTTTGTTCATACTGTGCTTAGTTTCTAAATGCCTCGTGAATTTCTGTGATCCCGGCAAAGTGCGCTGGCTTGTCTTCCAGATGGGCTGAAAGAGAAGTTGGTTGAGACACAAGAAGACAAAGACAAGTCTCAGTCTTTATACGAATCAGTGCATTCTCTTTCAACTACAGATGCACTCAAGTTGTTTCATGATGGTATCTCGACAAATGGATCAGTGGAACACAGTGAGAGCACCGAAGCTGGTCCCAGCGAGGCAGTTTTGCAAGATCCAAATTTCAATCTTCTGCTAAATTACTATGGAGAGCTTAAATCACTCGTTCACAGGTCTCCTGCAATGGAAGTGAATTTAGTGTTGGATTAGCTGGACGCCTGGACTTATTTACTTTTCCTTGTCATACTGTTTATATAGGATAAGGGTGATCTGTTGTTTGGTGAAAATAGTTAATGATTTACTATCCTTTTTTCACACGTGTTAAACTAATAATGAATGTTCTGTATTGAAGCTTGATTCTTAGTACCTAAAGCCCCCCTCCCCTCTCCCTAGTTTTACCTCTTTCGAGATGAACGGAGGGGGATTCATTTGATGATGAACGTTTGAGATGAAAATGATTCAACATGTTCTATTGTTTAGCACGATATTAGCTGTATGGGAGAAACATTTTGTGTTGTTGTACATAGGTCGATTAATCCACTTCTGCAGCATGCGAAGCAAATGCAGGGTGACAACTTGACATGGAGCAGTCAAGTTATAAAGGGGAAAATATATTTTCTACATTCCGATTTATGAGTTCCGGAATGCATGTTGATGATGTTTATCAAAACTTATGACCTGCTACTGATTTCTGGACCTTATGCGAGTGAATGTATTTCCTATGGTTGAGATTTACAGTCTCTGCATGCCCTCTTGACTGTGCACGTCTCACGTCGGTGTGTGCATGAATACATGAATTTTGGTGCATAACATTTCTATAGTTGTCTTTTTGATCCTGGAAACAGATTTTCTAATGACTGAGCCAAAAAAAAGAAAAAGGAACACACTCTGATACAGCAAATCACAACACTTAACAAACATTAACCATAATAGGTGAAGTTAAGTTACAAACATCTAGATGTTTACTACCCTTGAGAACAAGAAAGGATTAGATAGATAATGTCTCATGGAGAATCTAAACAGCACAATATAATTTGCATTACATAAACGTTAAACTGAAAGTTGTCGACACTTCAACAGTAGAGCATATTCGAAACCAGAACACCGCATGTAAGAGACCCACTATTTCCACCACCCCTCCAGGTATCGGTTTTTCTCCAGGAGTTGTGAAGAAAGCTGAAGAACAAGTTAGTTGTACAAGGAAAATTTCCCTCCTAAAACATCGGCCATTGGAGAACAAGTTTCTCTTGATCACACCTGTAAAATGTGAGACAACATGTCAATTAGATTATTGCTTTTTCTGCCAACACAAAACATAAGGATATGAGTACTATATATCACTCTCTCTTCTCTCTCTATAACTTACAGATTTGTAATAACGCTGGCTTTGGAAAATACTGCACTTTGTATTTACCTTTAACAGTGGGCATCAGCTACAAGCTTGAATAGGTCTTGCATGAGCAAAAGCTGGTGATTTTTCCCTCAGAGGAGATTCATATTTGGGTATTGGTATGACTTTCTCAAAAGCTTCAACAAGCAGTGCCACTTTCCTCTTCCGTGCTGGAGCAAGTTTGCAAACTGTCTGTTGGAGTGCATAATCAAGCATCCATTCTTCTGCGTTTTTCCTTTCGTCCATCATTTGATGCTTGAGATCAACCTTTTCTGCTTCTGGGTCTGGCTCAATGGGCAAGTAATTTGGGTCTCGCGGATTGAACTCCCTTGGTTCCACCAACTCCTCATCAGGTCTCTTGCCTCTGATTATCTTGAGATTGATAGGCACCTTGAGCATTTCTTCACTTGGATGCCTTCTGCCACGGATGAATGCAGTTTTGGCTCTTGCCTTGGCTGCATTTTCCGATGATGAGAGGGTTTCTTCTGGATCAGACATGGTTAAGTACTCCACTTCCATTTCGTTAGCATCTTCAGTGCTGTTTTCTGCAACAATGACTTTGTTAAGCCCTGAATGAGTCTGATCTTCTGAATCCATGGAATGTGAGATTTTGAAGCTCCGAGCTGCATGGTGATCTTTCTCTGACTTGTTCTGGGATTCGTCTTTGTTACTGTTCCGAAGAGCTTCACTTGTAAAATTCTGATTTAATTCACCTTCTTTGGCTGCTGCACCAAACTTGATCTTGTTAGTGTCTTCCTTAGTCATACCCCTGTCAGCTCCACATAAATCCTGCAACAAGTCGAAAGATGGAGTTCCGATCAGTGAATTGGCGGCATCCTCTTGGTCTTCCTCATAAGTTGCGTCTCCAGCATCAGCAATGAGGAGTTCTTGTTGTAGGCTTTGCTTTGCTCCAGGATCCTCAGTCTTGGGTACAAGGTTTTCAACAACTGTCCCTTGTATATGGAATTCTTCAGTGTTGGCACTTGAACCGTAATCCTGGTGCGTCTCTGTGAAATTTTGAGAAGAATCGCTCTCTTGGTTCACCAGCAAAACACTTGCTTCCGCTTGGCTATCTTGAAAATATTGATTCTCCTGGTGATCCATCAAAGAAGCTTTATATGACTCATCATTTCCATCTCTTCCTTCCGCAGTTGATTCCTCTGCCACATCATTCGTAAGAGAAACTTGATAGTTCTGGTTGTTGAACCTTTGTAAGGATTCACCTCTTCCCAAATTCTGATACGAACCCTCAGAATCAGATTCTTCTTCCTGAAAGAATCCTTCCAGCCCTTCATCAGCAGAAATTTCATCGAATCCGCTGCTAACAATGTCATCAGACTTGAAAACAGGTTCTTTGCAGAAACTGGCAATATCATCACAAAACAAAGAACCACTTTCCAAATCACAGCCATCGTCTGTTTGAGAAGAATTGCCCATTTCTTCATCAGGAGACAGAGTGGAAGAGTGTTGGCCCTCCTCCCAAACCATATCAGAATCTTCAGAATCTGTTCTGCAGCTCAGACTTTCTGGCGTTTCCTCTTCTTGAGTGGGGGATGCTGAATATACTTCCTCTGCGGCTTCTAGTTCTGGTAAAACAACTTCACAAAGACTGTCATCAACTTTCCCACCACCATTTTCATCAACCTCAAAATCAATTTCCTCATATTCATCTCCATTCGCTTCCTTTCCTCCAAGTTTTTCAGCAGCATCTTCGAGATTTCCAGCATAGATTTGGATAAAGAAATCCACTTGTTCCGCTGGTATGATATCTGGCCCATTTGAAACTCTTCCTTGAATTGCAGGTATCTCGTCAACAATAATCTGCTTAGAATTCTCTTTCACTCCATCACCAGATGGCTTTACCCGGCGTGGCGACAGACATCCAAGTTTCATACTCTTCTGGGCCTTCAACATACGCCTCCTTGCCTTTAAGAAGCACTTAAGCGGCGGCAAAGGAGCGTGTCGATGGCCGTTAAGCGAACAGTATGTATAAGGACATACTTTCATGGCCGAGGTCCCTTCTGATTCAGTTGCCCCAGGACTCAGGGTGAGGTAAGTTGGAAACTTTGAATCTTTTAAAGTTGAAGAGCATGTTGCTCTCTGTACTTCAAGATTCTCACAAAGAACAACTTGTGAACACTTCTTTGTTGAAACCCTTAATGGTTTAAAACTAGGGGACTTCGTTAAAGTCCGCACCAGCTTCAAACTGGATGTCCTGGTTAATGTTTTTCCGGGCTTATTATGATCAGAAACTGACCCAAGTCTTGAGTTGTTTGAGACCTTTTTGGGACTTTTACTTTCAATGGAGGATTGAGGGCTCTTGGAACTTACTTGAGACCGCTCCTTTCTTGCATCAAAACTGCTTGTTGACTTCATGTAATTTGGTGATGCATATGATCCTTTGGCAGGTGATTGCTTCTGTGGTGTTGACACAGCAAGAGGTGGTGGCAGCGGCGGCGGCTTTCCGGGTTGTGGTACTTCCCTTATGAAAGTATGTGATTTTAAGCTCTCAAAATCTGTATGCTTGACTGATTTTGATTTCTTCATCTTCTTCTTTAAATCACTTCCTTTGTTTTTGCTATCTTGGTGTTTAGGAGAAGATGGTCTGAGGTTCCCCAACCGCTTATCGGATTTATTAACATGAAGATCAGTTTGGATACAAAGCTTGTTGGGTACCTTTCTTTGGACCATCTTCAGAGCAAAACCAGAGGCAGAATCAAAGGGTGATGAATATCTGAGGTGGGTTTTCTTCCCTTTGGTATGGGGTAATGGTTTTCTTGAGGTTTTGTCTTGGGATGAAAAATTCAATGAAAAGGAAGAGAAATATACAAAACCCAACTAACAAAAGGGAAATTTTTTGGGTAACACATAGTTATATCCGGGCCGTCCAAAAATGTTGCATCCAGGCCGTCAACTAACAGAGATTCCAAGTTTTCTACATTGTATGGTCTTTTTGGTTTTAGTCAGCAGAATTATCTTGAATAACAAATTTGAACAAGGTTTGAGATAAGAGAGGTTGATGATGCTGACCTTCACTAGGGGTGGCTTGTGGGGTCCTCTATGCTTTTTGTTATTTTCTAGATTGATTTATAATAAGCTGTGACATGAAAATTATATTGTTATAGAATTTGTGCTTAAACCCCATTGGGCATGCTTTTTGGGCAATTACTGGTTTGGATAGGTAGTTGGGTGACACTAGATAATGATGTTTATACCACTTGCCCGCTTTCTTTTTGTGGAAATTAGCCATTGGAAGCAATAAGGAGGCTTTTAAATCATATAGTAGTACTTTTTTTGCCTTCAAGTTAATGCATTAGATGTAAAAATAAACGGAGGATAGGGCTCTTAGGTGATAGTCAGTTTTGGAACATGAAAACTATTTAAAACAAGAAAACAAATGGAGGATAGGGCTCCTTAGCCCTTACACCCAATCACCGCCTGAACAGGCCAAACAGGCTCACGGAAGCCGATATCTTTTCACCCGTAATTTTATGTGCATTTCGAGAAGTTGGTTTTTTTTACTTTCGATGCCAGTTTGATCTGTCTTCATACACACACAATTGTCTCAAATCTGATAATTTCACCAGTTTTGTGCATATCTTCTGATGCATTTGTAGATAAAATATTATACCAACCATATTGGACATGAACATGCTTTAAATAGGAGTATTACTTAAGGGCTTGCACTTGTTTTGTGCTTTCTGATGCGCACGTGTGCACCTCACTTTGTTTGTTGGTTTCACTACACAAATATCTTCCAATTTTAAGCAAAGATTTAGTATGTGTACATGATAATTATATGTCTCAATCTCATTTATATTATTTTGTGTGGTGGAATTTTCTTCTCCTTGGTCCTGTTTTTTATCTGTTACTATGAAAATATCTCGGAAATCCGGTTAAACTAACTTCAACATATTGACGTACATCGAGATTACGCAATGGAGAGCAAACCTACAAACTAATCGGACTACGTCGGGATTATAAAAGAGTGATAGGAATATGCATATGGGACCAATTATTTTCAAGTAATTAAGCTTATAAATATGCTGACCGGAGGGAGATAGTGGTGGAACCGGCCTGGGGAAAGGGCGGTGGTGAAGCTTTCCTGAAAGGAAAAGGAATTCCAAAAAGTAAAACGGTCGGCTAAAAATTGGGTCGGCCCGTGGGACCCATAAGGAGCGTAAGGGTTCAGCATACGGACGCTCCCCTGCCTTTGCAGTGCAATGGAAAAACGTGTGACCGATAGAAATCTGAAATCTAATTTCATCCATCTTTCAGACGCTCCCCTGCCTTTGCAATGCAATCCCTGTCATCCATCATTTTTTGTTTTTAATCAGGAAAACGCCCCAAGGTTACAGACCACCATCCAGAACCCTCGGTTGGGAAAATCGATCCACAACTTTCGGCTTTTCATGTGTGGTGGGTAAGTAAATGACGAAGATATTTACCCAAAAAAAGGGTAAACGACGAAGATATCACCCAACTCACTTGGATACCCAAAAAGAGTAAAGAAAGTTCCACGCGGGAAACAATGATCTCCACAAACAGATATGAACAAAAACAAAAAAATAAACAAGAACAGGAAAAGAAAACACTGGACTTCGGAAAGGATGCCTAAACCGCCGCCAAGGATCTGGCCTCTTATTCGCCGGAGAGGAAACCTCACCACCCTAAAACTTTGCAATCCTGGTTCTCGACAGATCTGGCCCTCCTGATGTTTGGATGAAAGCCGAGGGGAATGGATCTGGTCCTCCTTCGCTGAAAACGATGGAGGTTGGGGAATGGATGCTGCGGAGGGTAACGATGGGTCGAGGTCGAGGGTGGTAGGGATGGTCGGTGAGGAGGGGGTGGTCCTTCATCCATCCAACCCTCATATGTGGGCAAACATGATTTATTATTATTATTATCAGGAATTTGATTTAAAACTGTTATTACGACACTTACAAAAGATTTCATTACAAAAATAGATAAGAGCAACACTTATCTAAATCTAGATAGGAGTGTGTATGGTTTTTGATAGTGTTCAAAATCTGGCTAGTTGACCCTAATATTTCAATAGCTCCTGCAAAACAAGTTCAAGGATCTTGAGAGTTTTCGATAACGGATTATCTAACGATCAATTAGTCGAAGGAATTGAAATTAGGGATACAAAGTGTCTTCCTCTCAGTATGGCGTTATGTGATTTAAGTGGTTTGTGATAAAAAGATACGAGAGATTCAAATTCCTTAACGGTAGCAACCGTTACACATACCCAGCTTGTTCTTAACATATTTCTTACTGATACTCTCAAGAAATGTTAATTGCTCATTTTGAGGGAATCCAAAGGCTTATCATTGAACAATTAGTACATAAAGCTAAGTGGTTCCACAATTTCCTATTAGCATAAAAGAAAAAGTCTTGTGATTACCTTTTCAAGATTCATTGGTATCAAAAGGATTCTTTTGGGGAATCAACTTTCTTTTTCCTTCAATTTTGTTCTTTCCACCATTGCCGACAAGCGTGTGAAAATTAACTGAGACCTTGAACAAAAATGCAGCTAGCTTGAACAGAAGGGTTTGGGAGACTTCCTCATGCAAACTCGCATAAAAAAGCAAAACAATAAATATAAAATTGATTCCACTGCCATTGGCTTAAAGTTTTTTTATTTATTTTGTCGTTATTCTTTTTTTTTTTTTTTTTTGCGCTTGATAGTTTTGCATCAAATTTTAGAAATTATCGGTTCGTCTAGAGGATTCGTGAAAGTAAAAAATTATGAGAATTACCCAAATAATTTGGGAAATATCTAAGAAAAGATAGCTTAGTCTTTTCATACTTTTTCCCCCAAAATATTTGAGTAAAAGTCATAATTTTACCCAACTCTGATTTCTCTCATTGAGACGAACCTATAATCACAAAAAAAAATTGACGCAAAACTAACAAGCGCAAAAAAAAAAAAAGACAAAACTAAAAAATCTTTAAGCCAATGACACTGGAAAACAACCAGAGGCTAAATCCATTCCACAAAACTGCCCTATTTGGCATCGATTTTTGAAAAAAAAATCGATTTCATCGTCTTTCGTATGTTATAGCCAGAAGAACAATTACGCCGAAAACGAAACAAGATTGGTGATTTTTTTTTTTTCACCAAAAGAAAAAACAGAGAGCATAAGCATAGTTTCATAGTCAACTCTATAAATTTAACATATACTATGTTGTCTTCATGTCACAATAAACGTATTGGGCAATATTTTACTGTTAACCAAAATGTCAAAAGCATGGAACATCCCACACACCTGAACATAATACAAAAACAAATTTCTGATTATGACTGGGGGGCACACATACTATAAGATTACATATTTTGATGACCATGGCTGAATAAAAATTAGAGTTGGTGGTAAACCACTCATGAATCAAATTTTTTTTTTGGTTTGGGAAATTACCAAAGTCCATCCAATACTCCCTCCGTCCCAAAAAGTTTGGCCTACTTTTAAATTTCAATACTGTATTTTATGTACAATACGTAGTGTTACCCAAAACTTTCAACTTTTCAAATTTGTCATTCATTAGTCGACTCTAATAAAATAGGAGTTAATTAAATTTTGAATTTAAATTGTTTTCCGAAAAGCAAAAAATCTTGCTGCCAATGTAATTAGAGAACTTTTTCAAAATTTTAAAACGCACTTTAAACTTTAAAATTTTCAATTCTTCTTCTTTTGGTCTCATTGTTTTTTATTATGGAAGGCATCTCAAGGGTAGAAATGGAATTTACCAGCTTTCCTTTGTTGAAAATATTAAATTGACCCTATATTTTGAAACAGTCAAAAAAGGAAAGTAGGTCAAACTTTTTGGGACGGAGGGAGTAAAAAATAAGAAGCAAGTACATGAACTTGTGAGAGAAGTCCTCTAATACAAAGGGCAAGTTCAAAAATGGATAGCTAAACGGGCACATGGAATGATTTCTCTTGGAGGAATGTACAGACCTTTTCGGGTGCAAATCCAACAAAAACAAGAAGCAACTGTATGTCTACATGAAATTATGAGAACAAGTTCGTCGAAAACAGAGGCAAGTCTCAAATAGATACCCAAACGGGACTCGAAGAATTTTTACTTTCTCAGAGATGTGCGCAGACCTTGTGGGGGGTGCAAGTCTCACAAAAAGAAGAAACAAGTTCGTAATGTTGAGGGAGCAAGTCCACCAAGTCGAAACAAAAGGCAAAGTTCGAAAATAGATACAACAAAAGTTTGGAGTAGAAGGGCAAAATGGTCGGGCCATGCCACGGACATCGTGTTTTGGTCATTATCATACTTTCTCCGTCCCATTTTAAGTGGTCACTAAAGGAATACGTGTAATTTCGAACCCCTACAAAATATATTTCTCTATATAATTTTTTTAATTTGTTTTAGGGTAATTTATCGAAATGGTCCCTCTAGTTTCACCCCAGTCTCGATTTCGTCCCTCTAGTTTCAATTTCACTCTAACGAACCCTGTAGTTTTGATTTTGGTCGATTTGAGTACAATTGATAACGGCCGTTAGGTTAAAGATAACGGAAATCGCAATTTGGGGGGTTTTT